>PVLD010015849.1:0-46144 GCA_004027595.1 Dinomys branickii
ACGAGGGAAAGGAGAAAAGAAAGAGGCAAAAATGTATGTATGTATATATGTAGATACATATGTGCAGGAGGGCTAACATGGTTCTACTATTGTATTATATCACTTAATGCTGAGGAATAGTTGATGACAGGTTATTCGATCAATCTTGTATGTCTGTATGTGTTATCCTGAGCACACATTTTGAAGATATCAATTTGCAAAGCAGCAACTACTATTGGTTTTCTGATGCTTTGTCTACAATTCAATTCTGATCTTACTGTTATTGTACTACTTTGTGCCTCTTTGTTAATGCTTTCCGGTTTCTTTTTTTTTTTTTCTCCTGTTGTTGAGATGATCAATTGTTTGACCAATTTCGCATGTCTGTATTTGTGTTCATGAATATACACTTCGAAGATATCAATAGGTAAAGCAACAACCATTGTTGAGTCCATGTCACATTGTAAATCAGTTTTGATTGTACTATTTCTTATGCTACTTTGTGTCTGTTTGTTAATATGTTTTTGTGCTTTTACTTTTAAAATAAAAAAAATAAATAAATAAAAATTAAAAAAAAAAGAAAGGTAAAGGTAGACATATCTGTCTCAGGCTCCTGGCCCCTCCAGGTGATGGTTCCTGCTGTGACCAACTCCACCTCTCCCCTTTATACATTAAAATCTAAGCCTTCAGTATGATGTGAGGTAATGAGGAGGGGGGCCTTTGGGGCACAATCAGGTTACAAGTGCAGAATGCTAGGCAATGGGACGTTTCCTCTACAAAAGAGGCCAAAAGATCACCTCGCCCTTCCTGCATGTCATGAGCAGGCCCCTTCTGAGAGAAAGCGAATCCTCACCAGACCCTGAATCTGCTAGTGCCTTGATCTTGGACTCCCTCTCCAGAACTATGAGAAATATATTTCTGCTGTATGTAAGCAACCTCCCTCCCACTTATTGCATTGTGTTACAGTAACCCAAATGGCCTAAGGCAGCTCTTGAGTGCTAAGGTAACCTTAGGCAGCTAGGGCTGGCATTCAGCTGGAAGCTACTATGCTTCCCCTTTTATTTTTAAGACCAGTGTCTATTCTGACTGGTTGGTGTCTGTTCTGAGCCAAGGGTTAAATACTATCAACACGATCCCTGGCCACCATCTGTTCCAAGGTCTCACCAGCAAGTCAACCCATTAGGTGGGTCCTGATGTACGCACTGAACTGAGTCCCAAGGAGTGGGAGGGGAGAAGCAGCCTCTGGCTCCCACTCTAGAATCCAGAGAGGAAGGCCTGGTGCATGTTCACAAGGCAGTTGGTATTGAATAGAATTCTAAACTGACACTGAAACAAACAAAATGCATGAACTTGGATGACTTACAAGTGATAGAAATACATTTACCAAAGTCCTAGATACTGGGGAGTTGAGGCCAGGATGTTGGTGGAGTCTGTCTGATGAGGACTCATGTCTCATGGAGGAGCCTTCTGGCTGCAACCTTACATGCCAGAAGGGCCACAGACTCTTCTGCGTCTCTTTTATAAGGGCCTTAGACCCATTCTTGAGAGTTTCCTCCTCATCCCTTAGTTACCTCCTATAGACTCTATCTCTTAATGCTGTTGCATTGGGGATTCGTTCCAGCATACAAAGTCTGGGAGACGTAGACATACAGACCATAGCATACAGAAAGCTGATCTCATATCAGGTGCTTCAGTGTAAAATGAAGCCTGCCTACCTCATTTCCATTGCTTTATAAATACACAGAAAACATAAATGGCTTTTATTCTTGAGGACCTATAATATGCTAGGATTTTAAAAATGTATTGCATTTCCTTTGATCACCAATATGAACTCAATACAGATTAAGCATCCAATAATGAGGAAGAATAATAATGAAAAGATTGGGGGAAGAATTCCAAGTGTATGGTTTTTGCTACCAACGAAGAGCTGGTGGTAAAGATTGGGAATGCATTTCTCAGAGCTGGGAAGGGTCTAGGTTTAGAATCAGAGAGACCTCTGTGCTAGAATCCTGGCCTCGCTCCTTACACTGTACGCTTAGCAAAATCACACCTTTTTCGAGTCTCTTATTCCCTGACTAATATGCAAGGGGGAAAGTCTTGATAGCTTCTTTGCAGGATATCTGAGTGTTCAGTAGAGTAAGACATATTCCCTGCCCAGTACAGAAGCTCACATACCCTGGAGCCTCCAACACAGTTCTTTCCTTTTCTTGGGTAGGACTTTTGTTCTGTCTTTGATAACATATTTTTTCACTGATTTTTATTTTCAAAATCTTTTTAAAACTTCAGAACTGTTTTAAATTTATAGAAATGTTGGAAAGATTTCCCATTTACCCCACATCCCATTTCTTCTATTATTAAAGTCTTACAGTACATTAGTTGTAACTAATGAACCAACATTGATATGTTATTATTAACCAAAGTCCTCACTTTATTCAGATTTTTATTAGTTCTTATCTAATGTCTTTTTTCCGGTTTAGGATCTCACGCAGGAGACTACATTGTAGTTAGTCACATGTCTCTTTAGGCAATTCTTGGCTGTGACAATTTCTTGTACCTTCCTCATTTCTGATGACCTGAAGAGTTCTGAGGAACACTGGTCAGGTATTTTGAACAATGTCCCTCAACTGAGATTTGTCCGTTACCGTTCTCATGATCACACTGAGTTAGGAGCTTGCAGGAGGAAGATTATCAAGCTGAAGAGCTGTTCTCAAGATTCATGGCACAACCTATTGCTGTGGCCTTTCCTACAGATATTGACCTTGGGCTTTGGGCTGAGGTCATGTTCCCCAGATTTCTCCACTGTCAAGTCATTCTTTTTTCTCCTGTCTCATCAGCTGTACCTTAAAATATCTTCCCCATTCTCAGTAGACAGGACTTGCTTAGATGAAACAAAAACTAAATATGACAAGATTATACATTTATAAGTCTAAAAACACTAGGGAGCCAATAAAGTCAAGAAGGAAATAATCCACTGAGCTTCTAAGACCAGACAAAACCCCGTAAATACTGGCAAGGCAGTTAGTGTTTGGACTAGAGGTGAGGAGTGGAAAAAGCATTTGTGAATAGGGAATGGCACGCAGTAAGGCAGGGGTAGGGGTCAGCATGTGTCCAGTTCTGGCTCACTGTGGGTGAATGGTCTGGGATGGGCCAGGGCTAAGGTCAGACAATGTACACTCCAGAATGGTAAGAATATACTCTTAAAAGTCTTCAAGCCTTGTAATTTCCCAAGAGACCCCAGCCAGAAACAGAGTCAGTAAGCTAGAGAACAAAGAGTTCCAGAACTCAGTCCTTCTGCACACCTCCACTAACAATTCTACCCTAGACCCTCAGGCCTTCTCCAGCTCCCCCAGCATAGCTGCAGGAGGCAGAGAACAAAGATCTTGCAGCAGCAAACACAAAGGAAGCATTCCAGTGCCCATGCATCCCACCTTACATCTTCATGTGTGTATACAATTCCAGCTGCATAGGTTTGGACCCTCATCCAATGTGTCCCAGGACATTATGGACATGTTCACACAGAGGTACAAACCAACCTCCATTGTCAGTACATAGGTGCTTGTATGCATGTGTGGTATGATGAATGTATGATTAATGTTTAATTTTTAAAAATTTACTACAGAAAATACATTGCCATTGATCCCCCTCAAAGTCTCCCCTCCCAGTTCACACCTGCTTATCTCATCTTTCTTGCCTAATGAGTGTCTTTCATGAGGGTCTTCAGTGGCCACTGGCATGGCTGCCACAATGTCCTAAACTAATCCAAAACATTTCACTTTCACAGTTATTTTGAGTTTAGAAGACAGCCAGAAGCCACACAGTGCCAGACCCTGTGAATAAGGTGGGGTAGGGCACATCCCAGTGCTTTTACAAGCCTTTTTCTGTTGGGTGGTATTCAATATCTGCAGTCACCATATGTTTTGTAATACCTTCATGAAAGAGGATTTCTGGACTTCCCTCAGAAAGCAGCAAGAATGATGGAATAAGTTCAGAGCAGGAGCATTATTCTGAAGGAGACTAATAGCAATTTATCTTCTACTGTGATAAACATTTTAAAATGTAAACATTCACGGTGTATTTTGATCACCCCTGGATTCACAGACACATGCATGTTACACTCTATTAAAACTGATAACCCAACCTCGGAGACCCACAAAAGCCACCAAGAGGGTGTCTCAGCCCCCACTTCTCCTTGCTGGCCCAGGCTCCACACTGCATGAGCCTGTCCATCTTCGCTTCCTGCATGTTCACCTCCATGCACTGCTTTGATGCCTTCATGGGCTCAGTGTGGAGAGGAAACCATGATGTAGGCTTTCTTTGGGGATATTGCCAAAGAAAGACCCAGTGAACACTTAATCTCTGGCTAGTTACAAGTACTGATAACCAGTTTATAGGGAGGAATTATGCCAGATGTGGTCTCTGGGAGCTAAATTTCTAGACCATTTCCATCTTTGTGGAAGGGGATGTAGGGATGGAGGGCAGCAGATACTGGCTCAAGAAATGAAACTCCGTTCATCTTTCCTTTGTCCTGCCATGTATAATGTACAGCCCTACAGTCTCTGGGGGCGAAGGAGGTGGGTGGCCCCTTGCAGGCCCCAGGAGGCATCACAGAGCAGGGAATAAGGAGAGATCAGGATGGAGGATCCCTGCTGGGCACTAAAATGAGCACAGCCTCAGAAGGAAGGAGCTAGGTAATGCCAGACAGAGTCATGCTTTGGAGTCACTGAGGGCTGCTCCTCTTCCTTGTAATTTAGAGATGTGGGATATTTAATAATCTCTCTGAACCTTGAGGTCTTTAACACACAGTAAGGGATACATATGTATAATTAAAAGCATCAAGGTTGAAGTCCAGCAATTTAGGTTTGATTATAAGATCTGTCTTGCTCTAGACTAGTGTTCTGGGGGAAGGTTGCATGCCCATTCTATGCTTCAGTTTTGTTATCTGGAAAATGCCTAGCATATCTATCACTCAATCCATGCTGCTTATTTATTACCTATAAAATAATAGATTGTACATCCTGTAGTGAAAAGAACTTTAAGAAAATAAAAGATGGTGACTGTTTTCACTTAGAACATGAGTATTCTGGAGATCAACTTCCTTTTAGAAAGCAGAGTCCAGAGATGGTTGACCCAGATGACCTCTAAAAGTCACTCCACATCTCCATGAGTTTAATTAATGGCCACTATTGAAGGGATTGTTCAAGATGCTTTATTCCCCACCAACTCCCACACAGCCATTCTGCCAGGCTAATATGCAGAAAGGTATTGACCCCCACTTTCTACACTGAGGCCAATTCACAAAGAGACACAGCAAGGAGGGTGTAACTTAATGAATGGGCAGGTTGCATTGCTTTTGAACTTGGGACCAAGATAGGCCTCTTGTTACAGTAGTTCTTCCTCCCCAGAAGAACTAGTTCTTCACCCCAAACCTTTTCTTAGCCAGCCTCCTCAAACACAAGAGCACCAGGAAAGGGCCCTCAGACCTAAACAAGCAGGCAGACCCTGAGCAGGGGACCCGGAAGCCCACTGCATGGGAGTACACATGGAAAAAGAAAAAAGGATTCTCTTTCAAGAAGGTGAAACTAAAAGGGTGTGCTTGGTCACACATGAGCAGGGATTTTTATCCTAATGTTACCAGCCAGGGAACAGTAAGGGAAAACAGAAAAACCAAAGGTGTATTTCTGATCTTGTCCCTTCCTGGAAGGACATGTGAGCTGGCCATCCATGCCTGCTCTAAAAGCATGGAGAATGATATTCAGCAAGACCAAGGCACTGCCTCAGACTCTATGCCCCAAAGGCAGTGCTAAAACCCAGCTTCTGGGCATGTGCACACTGCACACCTCAATCCTGCATCTGAGGCTGCGTGCTGCTCTGGCCGGCTCCCTCTGTCCAGGGCTGCTAGTCTACCCCGACTCCTCCCTTATTGGGCTCTCTGGCTACCCTGCTTCACTGCAGCACTTCTGTGCACACCAGGCTGTCAGGAGGTGATGCTTTTAGACAGTGATGATTAACCACACAAACTAGTGTCACAGATAGTATGTGCAGCAGGCTTTTAAAAATAGCCCCGAATGCCCTTGGCATACTCAGAAAGGACAGAATGACACTCCGAACATCTCAAAAGGGAGGCTCAAAAAAGGTAATGCCAAGCTGGGTGGCCCCCACCCTGCAAGCTCAGGGCTACGGGAGCTGCAGGCTGCAGTGTGGAGCACAAGGCTGCAAAGGGGTCCTCTGCCTTTATGCATCTGGTTGGAAGTAGCTGCCCAGAGAGGGGTTTCCAGAATGAACACACAGCATAAAGGACCTGCAGTGATGGTGACAGAGGCTCATGATGAAACCCACTGCCACAAGAGAGGACACTTTGTGTGAGGGTTAGAGCAAGGGAGGCCAGATGGAAAGCAGAGGCCTGGGGAAGCCAAGCCCAAGAGCAAAAAGATGGGTCTATTTCTATTGGATCCCCAGGGCAGCGGCTTCCAGGGCTAGGTGGGTTCTGGCTTCCTTCCCTGCTGCGGTGGGATTCTCCCACAGGAGTGTGAGTGCCTGGGATTCAGGTTCTCAGCGTCCATACTCCAGACTTGTGATGTGGGCCCCCATGAAATGGATCAGAGGGATTCATACATGAGAATGTGGGCCTGAGGAAGTCACTGGAAACTGAGGCCAAGCTTGGGGTAGAAGAGCCAGAGAAATGACTGGAGAGAGCTATTCTGGGAAAATGATGAAGACATACTCCCCCTACCCATCACTGTGCTTTACTATCCTAGGCTTTGTAGTGTTGGGGTTCACATTGCAATAATCAAATGCCCCTCACTAATTTTGAAACTATCTATCTCCAGGGGAAGAGTAATGCCTCTGTCTATTAAGGGTCAATAATCCAGGGGAATTCTAGTCATGCAATGTCCACACTCTACCACAATGAGGGCAACACCACTGTCAGAGACAGAGGCCCACAGCTGACAACGAGCCCATGAAAACAGCACAGAATGAGGGTCTCTGCCAACATCAGGGGACTGCACTTTGACGCCTCTGGTTGTCCATACTAGCACCTGTTTCCACACTACAGCCTCCCCATCCATTTTTGCCTTGGAAACACTAGCTTAGACAGGAGGAAACACCTCTCTTGCATCTCCTGTGGGCTAAAGGATCCCTTGGAGAGTCTGCTTACCATGTAGGGACACCTACCCAGCTCTCTGGGAAAAGAAACCTTTCTTCTCATTCCTGTCTCTTGGACCCTAGCAACTTCACACGTGAGAAATTTTCTCTGAGCTCACTTCTGATAAAACTGGAGAAGTTAGAAGATGAGTACCAATACAAAGATTTTCATATTTTTATTATAAATAGCCCAAATATTTGGTCCCATTTCCAGTTTAAATGGGTAAACCATAATATTGATGGCTTGCAACAGATGCAAGATGAATTGAGCATCTCTACCAGCTAGCTGAACCGCTTTTAATGGGGAATATATCGAAGCTATAAATTCCTGTAGACAGGATTGCTATGCAATAGCATAATATATCTTCTATTCAATCTTTTATACATTATGTTTTGTCCTGCATTCTAGGGGATATATTTATGGATCCGGAGCTTTTCAATGAGGAAGCACCAAGTACCTATTTCCCTTCTCTTAACACTTTTTCAGTCCCTGGAGATGGTCCTTGCTTGTTCCAGTTTTTTATCAAAAAGCTGGAGTGCTCTGTGTCCTCGTGTCTTGCCTAAGAATGAGAACTCATGGCCCCAAACCTTTACAGGGTCTTATGGCCCACTGGGAGGCAGAGGTGTCCAAGGAAAGGAGTGACTGCTTACAAACAGGAGAGGTGTGCACTGTCCCTTCTCCCCACATATCAGCTTTCAAACCCTGGTTCAAGGCACATTTTCTATTATATGTGGAGAAGGCAAATGTACTGCTACTATAGCCCTTCTGTGTTGGGGGGCCCTGCCAGACCAAGACCTAGGAGAGCTAGTCCTTCAGTCACCACCACATGCCTATGAGCAAAAATGTAGCAAAGGCAGTCAGAAGACGGAGCAGCTTCCTTAGGCAGAATCTTTGAGATGGCTCAGTCCTCTGGGCTTTGTCATTCACAGCAGGGTAACATAGGCTTTACTCAAAACCTCAGTTTCTTCATCCATAAAATACAACTAATAGTACTTCCAGTGGTGTGCTGGTAAATATTTAATGGCCTTATTGTGTTTATTAACTTTGTTTTTAATGTATTTTACTTAATTGCAAGTTTATGTAACTTTATTTTTAGTAACAGCTCCATTTAACAACCAGCTTCCTGGATTTGTGAAAATGTACCAGTCAGCTCTCTCAAGCTGGTAGGGGGCAGCTCTCATCCACCTCTGACTCTTGCCCAGCAAGGCTATGAAGGCTAAATCACTGAGGCCTTAGGCACCTGCACTGATGCCTGCTGCGGAATTCTTTACTTAGGGCCGGATGTCCGCATTAATACTAACGAGTGAAGGGAGAGAGGAAGTGGGAGCTAGTGCTAGGAGGGGATAAGGACCATTTTCAGTACTGAGGCCTGAAAGAAGGAGGTCAGCGACCCTTCCCTGAATGCTTTTACTGTCAGAGCATCCCAAAGTTGCTGCTTCATTTGGTTCCCATTGGCTGCATCGGGAGCTCTGCTAATGCCCTAGACTGTTATTTTCAAGTACAAGGCCAAGGGTGCACCCCAAACTCAATAGAAGTGACCTTTGAGTTACTCATCCTACCTGAGCCACAGTTTCCACCTGTCCACATAAAGCAGCAGACGTTGGCTGCGGGCACATCTGCAGAGCCAGCTGCACTGTTGCCTCAGAGACTAGAGGACAGATGACAAGGGAGATGAACGGACCTCTCTCCGTGAGGCAGGTGTGTCTGGTACCCACACCTACCTACGAGCAGGATGAACCGAGAGACTCCACGTAGAGCGATCAGCCCCGTCAGCGTTGGCTGCTCTGTCATATTGCTTACTAGGCCTGAGGAAGCCTGAGCTAATGATGTAGGTGGTTGGCAGCCATCTGTTTAGAAATAGTGATTAAGTGACAGACAAGCTTTTATTTTCCCTAGATTGTGAACCCAAGAGACTTCATCTTCCTCTCTTTCTGGATTTCCCACTTTTTCTCTGTATTTAGGAATACAAATAAAAGTTCCCTGACGCAGAAATCCAAAAAGCTACAAAGGAGGCATTCTGGGGCTGGTGGGCCCATCCTTCCCAGCAGCGCACCAATTCTAGAAACTTCAAGCTTGCTGCGAAATCAGAAACGATTTTTATCTTCTCTCCTCCTCTCCCTCCTCCTTCTCCCTCCTTCCTCTTTCTCTTTCTCCTCCCTGCCCCCCTCCCCTCCCCTCCTCCTCCTTCACTTCCCTCTTCTCCTCCTCCCACAGAGAATAGGGGAACACACAAGATCTAGAGTCACAAGCACTGCATCTGCTAACAGCTCAGGTACTTAGTGACCAACTGAGCCTCAGCATCTACACTTGAAAAATAGAAACAATAATTCCTAGCTCAGAGGGATGCTGTGAAGAGCAATTTAAAATGCTTTGTAAACCAAACTCTGCTCTACCTAGGCTAGTGGTTAATACTGGTGTAGAAACACGTGGCTCATGAAGCAATTCAGATGCATTATCCCATTTGAAATGTACAGCCCTAAAGTAGAGACAGAAAACAGTGGTTCTGAAGTGGCTGAGTAGAGCTACTGGGCCGAAGCAAAAGCTTTACTCTGGGTCGAAGCAGGAAGTACATGGGGAAAATAGGGTGAGACCAGATTAAGAGTTCGGACTTTACAATGCAGGTAATGGGATATTTAGGAGCTTTGAGCAGAGGAATGACATGTAATTGAATTTGCTGAATCTTGTCAAGTTGACTTGCTCTCCTGTCTCCATTACCTCAAGTAAATAGAGCCAGTTCTCAGGGCTTAACTGTGAGCAGTGCTCTCTGTCCCACACAGATGTAAGTGAATACGGAAAAAGATTTTCCCTGGTACCCCAGAATTCATAACCAGGATTCCCATAGGGCAACAAAAAGGCATTGAGAATCTGATGTTCTAAAGACAGCTTCCAGTGCTTAGAACCGAGCCCTGCCCCTACACAGCTCAGGCTTGGGATGACCAAGAAGACTCTGCTGCCCTCAGACACCCCACCCTCCTCCACTGCCTTCCCTTCCCCTTCTACGTAACTAGCCCCGCATGAAGGAAGACATCCTCGGAGTCCTGACATCAGCCTACCGAGGTACACAGTAGCCTTTTCCTCCCCTCCAGTGAGGGGATGGAGGCTGTGCTAGTCAGCTTTTCATTACTATAACAAGTACCTGAAATAATCAACTTCAGGAAAGTTCATTTTGGGAAATATTTTTAGAAGTTTCAATCCATCACCGATCGTCTGCATTGCTATGGCCTGGGGTAGCACCATACATTACATCAAGAGTTTATGGTGGAGGAGACCCACTCACCTCATTCAAAATGGCCAGATAAGAGAGGAAGAGAGAGGGGCTGGGTCCCATCATCCCTTTCAAGGCCAAATCCCCAGTGACCAGACTTCCCAGTAGGCTCCTCTCTTCTGGTTTTCTGTCACCTCCCAAGAGTGCCAAGCTGGGGATAAGTTTCTGAGGCACAGGCCTGTGGGGAACATTACAAATCTGAACCTCAGCACAGACTGAGCCAGACACCTGCTCTGGAAATAGCACAGCCCAAGGTTTCAAGCACAGTCAGGGGTGCTAGACTACCTATATTCAACCTCCAATTCTGCTGCTGCCCCAGCCGTGTGGCCTTCACCATGTTGCTTATGCACCCTATAGCTCATTTGCCTCATTGGTTAAATTTCATTAAGAATACATACTCATATGGTCTTTACAAACCAAAATGAGGGCTCTCACCAAAAAGCAGCCATGTGAGCAAATTTATCTCAGACTGCCAGCCTTCAGAAACATAAGAAAATACATTCCTGCTTTCAAGCAACTCAGGGTATGGAATGTCATTATGGCAGCCAGAGCAGACTGAGAAACATCTATATAGTACTTTAGAATGGAGCTTGGTGTGCCGCAAGGGCTATGTTAGCATTTACTCAGACTATAATTACCGCATTGCAAGGGTGAATGTGGACTTCTGCATGATGCTTGTTTTACTGCTCCATCCTATCTGAGCAGAAGAAAACATACTTGCATGGATGAAAATAAAGCAGAGGAAGAGAAGCAGTGGGGTAACTAAGCCTTCTGCACTTGACATGCCTCATTTGCCTCAGAAGAGGGGCAGTTTCTACGGACCAAGTGATACTCTGAGGGATACCACCTAGTCTTGACACAGTATAGCAGGCTCACTCAGTGGTTAAGACCCAACAACAGGAGTCTGTGAAGTAGACACTAGATGAGGAAGTTGCACTGAGGAGCAGGGGAGACCCTCTGAACCCCCAAGGAGAACTCCTGTGGCTTAGAAGAGGTCAGTATTTGGACATCTGTCAGAATGGAGGCATCAGTTGCCAGGTAACCACAACCAAGAACCAGCCCAATTGAGTGAGATGTTTGCTTCTTCCCCTGTCTATCCATATCCTTAACTGCAACCCTGCAGGACCCAGAAGAGGAGGAGCAAAGGAGGAAAAAATTAAAGAGCAAAGTAGGTGCCAGATTCCCAGACCCAGCCTGTATGCTCCTCAAACCACAGGAAAAGCTTGGGTTGAGAGCAAGGTAAAGAAAGAAGGTTTAACTCGGACATGAAATTGAATTCAATTATAACCTCTAGGAATCTAGATTTGATTTTATTTTTATTACTTCTTTCAAATTGGCAATACACTCCCCAATATAAGAGATGCAATGCATGACCCTTGTAGCAGGATGGCTGAATGCAAGGGACCTGCACTTGTGCATGGCACACCCCACACAGCTATGGGGACAAGAAGGACCCTCGTGGTCCCAGATCACTGAGTACAGGAAACAGAGGTTGTTTCCGAGTGAGGCCTTTTCCACTGTGGACTGACTGGTTGACCACATGCTCTCAGATCAGGATGTCTGCCAATGAACAGGACCTAGGTGCTGGCAGCAGATGTGCAGGCTTTCATCCCCAGCACACCAAGGACAGGAAACGTCATCCAGGTGAGTGAGCAGAAGTCTCTCAGCCAATCAGATGAGGGCCCTGTTTTGGGGGAAGAACTCATGCCTTCTTGGGTTCACTTTCTATGGTAGGTACCCCTCTACCATATTCCCTTGTGCATATGCCTAGACCCCAGCCCAGAGCTCAGACGGATCAGATGGAAGGAGTGTGCCACATGCTACAGGGAAAATATGCACCAGGGTATCAATGAAACCCTGCTCCCCTAATGATATGTACCCCCAATCTTCAACTGCTTGCATCCTCCCCACTCAGAATGCATCCACCCCTCAGCAAGAGCAGGTCCCATCCTTGGTCCCTCTATTTATCCCCCATGCCCTATGCTCCTTTCTTCATTCTTGAGCCTTTCCAAGACTCAGGTGTAGAAGTTCAGGATATCAAGACATCCTCATGGGCAGCTCTGATGAAACCCTTCCTAGTCTGCAGGAGATGTCTCCAAAAAAGGAAGGAAACACTGACTTGAGTATTTTAGAAGTGAAGGAAGCAAGTGGGTCTTACTAGGTTAATTTTGGAAACTGGTCGGCTGTCACCACTGAGGATTGCTACTGGCAGACTGGCACTTAGAGGGAAGAGCAGGCATGGTCAGTAGTCTGCAGTCAGTAGGACGGACCTACAAAAGAGGTATTACTCCCCCCACCTCATATAAATCTTTAGCATCTCACAGACACATAACAGGACTTAGAATTCATCTGCAAAAGTACACGCTTCAATTTCTCCACTAAGACCACCCATCCTTTATCTTGAGTTGTTATTTTTATTATACTTAAGGACTTGTTCTACTCCTTGTTCTTTACAAAGGCCTATTAATTCTTATCCTAATGGTGTACAGGCCAATTTCGAGAAAGAGAGAAATTCACTTGTTTTACATAAATTATTGCATACTCTATGCACTATGTTGCAGTATTTCCTGGAGATACTCCTGTATAAACACCTGAAATCTTCTCCTTCCTACTAAGTGGAGACAGAGCATCCCACTGCAGAATGATCATCATTATTCAGCCAGGCCCCTACTGGAGGGCATTAGAGTTACCCACAATCCTTCCTTGTAATATGTACTGTTACATCAGATAACCTGATGCAAATGACATCTTGCCTATGCACGAATGCAGTTGCAGGACAGATTGCTAAAAGTGGAATTGATGAGCCAAAATGTCTATGTGTTTAATTTTCATAAAGAGTATATGAATTCTATTTCCACCCGCTATAGATAATCATGCATTCAAAGCCTAACAAGTTGCATTACCAAACTTTTTTACTTTTATCAATATGATAATTGTCTTATCATAACATTAATTTGGTTTTCTCATGTGTGAGGTTCAGTATATTGTAATATTAAACAATCTTGTATTTTCTTTTCTGCAATCTCATCTTTTCCTGATATTTAATTTGGCCTACTAGAAGTTTCCTTCCTTTTTGGGGGGCGGGTGTTGAGGCACACATAATAAATGTGATATGTTTCAAAATTTTTCTTTTGATATTTACTTTTAATCTATTTATTATATTTTCCCATGAAGAAATTTTATAATTACATATTCTAATTTTCCAGTCCTTTTGTTGTTTTTTGCTAAGGTTTCTGAGCTTTGTGTCTCTAAAAAACTTTTCCCACTCTGCAAAGGTGAACAATAACAATGGGAAATTCCCATCGATTCCTTCTGCATCTTTTGCGGTACATTGTTGGGTCTATGGAACTTTATTGTGTAATAAGGGGTAATTTAATAATGAACTTTGTTTTCTGGATAACTACATGGTCATTCCAACATTACTCATTGAAGAATTTGCTGTGTGCTGTTTATTTCAAATGTACTTATAGCCAGAAAGAGATGCAAGATAGCAGAAGAGGATAAGAATGTGAGCTCTGGCTCCTGACCACAGGGATTCAAATGTCAAATATTCAATTACATGTATCACACTACACTAATGCCTTCATTTATGTGTGTGGCAGATCAGAGCATTATGGTGCACAGAGTGTACACACTTACCTGTATCCATATCTTTCTGTTGTTCACTACCCTCCTGACTCCAAGATACATAAAGTCCCTGTGAATCCACTATTGCTCTTGCTGTCACTCTACACTATTTCCCCCATGCATTTGGTGGTGGTGTTGGACCCCCTCCTCCAGTGCACTGCTCTTTCTGGTCATGTGTCAGCACCACACTCTTCCAGTTACTGTAACTTTGCAACATTTTTATGGTTTATATTATCACTTACATGACCATCACAGCCAGTGTCTTTTATCCTTTTGTTTTCTAATTGTTTGTATATGTGAAGGCTTCTCATATCTGAATATTCTATCAACCTTCTGATTAAATTCTTGTATAGTTCATAATGATGTAAAGATGATTGACTTCACTTTTCTGTCTACTAAATTTGTGCAACCTGTGATTATTAGTAACTTTATCTCCTTTTTCTCCTAATAGTCATACCATTTATTTCTCCTGCTTATTTAATTACATTAGTGAATACCCCCAGTAGTGGACATCATAACTTCATTTTCAACTTTAATGTGGATGTTTTGCTGTTACACTGCTATGCACAATCTTGGTTTGGAGTTAGAAGTAGATATATTGTATCAAATTAAGGAAATATTTGTCTATTCTACTACATTAAAACTGTTATCGTGATTTCATGATTTCAGTTTTCATTTTATTCTGAATACTTTTTCATTACTTCTCTTTTCTGTCTGTAAATGTCCAGAGTTACACTCACTATGACTTGGTGTCCAGGTATACTATTTGCTAGGCACTTTAAATTTTTTTTTTTTTTTTTTTGTGGTACTGGGGATCGAACTCAGGACCCTGCGTTTGCTAAGCAGGCACTTATCCCCAGCCCCTCGCTAGGCACTTTTTTCCGCCCTAGAAATTCAAGAATAAACGCATAAAATTGGTTTTTGTCTTCCCAACAATTACAGTCTAGTCGGCGAGAGACTGTCAATGATCAGAGATGTATAAGTGATGTCAGGTTTTATGTCAGTTCAATAATAGTAATCGGACACTTAATATTGCATTATCCTTGCATTCCTAGATGGGCTGGGTTTTTATGACTTAAAATGACCAGGAAGCTTTTAGATTTTCCCAATATGTTATTTAAGAGCTAGGAGGAGGAATTTCACCAAATATCCTTGAAGGTAGTAATGGGATTTAAAAAATCATGTGTGTGACATGATGAGATCTGAAAGTTCAATAAACTGATTACATGGATATTTTTTCATGGCATTAAATTAGAATATTGAAAAAAACAGAATTTGAGAGTGGCTAAATATTTCAAAAGGCTCAAACTCATCTTGCTTTCAATGTGAAAAAAATAAGAATATTGGGTCACTTGCTGGAAGTTAGCAGGAAAAGATAGCAGGTAGTCAGCCTCAACTTTTACTCACCTCTACCTTTGAGATGCACTACCAGCATGTCCCATGCCCTGCCTCCTGTCCCCTCTTTGGCAAACTTTGTCATCCACCACATGGAAAGCTGCATCCACAAGGTAGCTGGCCCTACTTTCCCTCGTGTTAATTTCTCCCTTCTCTTTGGTACTAATGGGCTCTGCTTTATATATATCACATGACATTAACACCTTAATTTATGTGTATGGCAGATCAGAGCATTATGTTGCACAGAATGTACACACTTGACTGTATCTACATCTTTGTGTTGTTCACTACCCTCCTGACTCCAAGATTGGCCATGGAACTTGCTTTGACAAATGTGCTGACCACAAATGTTATGCAAGCAGAGATTTACAAAAGACTGTGCCTTGGAGTTGGCAATGACTTTTGTTCTTTAGAACCCTGAGACAATCATGTGAAGAATCCCACATCCTGGATGTTAAGATCTTGTGGCTCAAGCACAAGTAACCAGACTAAGATCCCCTGAAGCAGCTAACCTGATACACCTAACTTGAGAGTCAAACCAGCTCAGAAACATCCAGGCCTAGCAAGCTCCAGCCAACCACAGGGGTCAGCCATGCCAACCCACAGAGAAGAAACATCTAGCTGACCAAAAGGATTGCGAGAAACACCAAATATCTGTTTTTTGGAGCTACAATGTTCCACGATGTTTTGTTACACAGTAGCACTGACTAATATAACATCTACTCCTGTTACTCAGTTATGAACACGTTGAAGGTCAAGATCATGCCTTATCAAAGAATTCAGGGCCTCAACCAGTGCAGGGCACAGAATGTCTATCTGACTAATATTTGTGTGGTGGTTAGAGTAAAGTGTCAACTTGACTGGCTTTGGGATCTGCATAGGGAATATCTAGAGCATGCTTCAGAGTGTATCTGGGTGGGTCATGGAGCCATGGCCTTGCAGTGCATGCTTGGTCCCTCACCCTCTCCTCTCTGGCACTGTTCCTCTCCTCTGCTTCCCAGTCACCATGAGGTAGGGAAGCATCTGTGCTCCACCATGTTCTTCTGCCTTGATGTATCTGCCTCGGAGCCAGCTAACCAAGGACTGACTCTCCTGAAAAGGTCTTAACATTCCTCCTTTAATTTGAGGGTGTAAGATATTGTGTCCATCAATAAGACAGCTGACTAGCACAATTTGCAAAGTGAAAACCCTGACCTCAGAAAGAGAGAATTTGATTGCCTCTAACCCAGGCTGTCAGACACATTCTGTTCTGGTACTAGCACTTACGACAATTTTTATGCCTAATTTGTTTAAAGATCCTCCCAAGCAGACTCTGAAGTGAGTGAAAGTAGACACCTCCTTTGTGTTTGTTCATGGCTGTGTCTTGGAGCACCCAGTGCAGCAATGTCACAGGCCTTAGGCAAGTATCCGCTAGAGAAAAGAACCAACAGAGGCTGGAACTGGAAGCCCACAGTGACATGGCCTGGTGGATGACGGTTTTTAATCATGTCTGATTCACACACACAGCCTTGTAGGCTCTGTGGTCTCCTCATGAGGTTACCAGTGGGTATGCTTCTCCAAAGGGGCAGATGCTGAGGCCAGGGCTCAGGAGCAGGAGGTGAAGCCTGAAGGGACAGTCTTCAGAGTCTAGCATAGCTGTTCACCTCCTAATGAACTCAGAAATATAGATGCACATACAATGCACAGGCTTCCCCACGGGCATTCATTTAAAAGTCTGCTGGTCAAGGAAAGAGCAGTGGTTTAAATTCAAGACACTGGAGACCTGGATCCTAGTCTGCTGTGTGACTTATTTCCCCTGATCTAACACCTCTGGGCAACAGAGTTCTGCCCTGCTGGCCTGCTATCGGAGCTCAAAGGAATGTAGTAAATAATATGAAATTGCTCTCAGAAAATAAAAGCCAAAGAGACCACCTTCAATTCACAAACAGGCTGTGTTCTACACATTCATGTTTCAGAAGATTGTTTGGAAATGGGCATTCCATTTCCCTCACAGAAACCATACTCAAAATGATGGTTAGGTTTCCTGGCTCCCACTCAAAATCCTATTTAAACCATAATGTAACTGAAATAACATGCATTGGAAAAGAAAAATGGCAGGAAAAAATACTATTGCAATACTAGTAATTAAAATGAAAAAAAATTAATACCATGGGATAAGAAGCAGTGTTTCTGACTCACCCCATGTGCCAGCACTTGAAGAAAAGTGGACTTCATTAGGAAAGGAGGAGGTAGTAGAAAGATTTTTTTGGAGACCAGAAGGCATCTTTCAGTCACTGGAATATGAGCGCTGTTTCCTCCCCAAATGTAGGTTTGTCCGGCTCGTGCTGCGTCCTCGGCATATGCCTTCTGCTGGGATTCCATCTGTACTTTCAGCCACATATAAAATGGGGAGAAGATTCAGGAGGCTAAGGCCTTAAAAGAGAAGAAAGAAGGACTAAGAAAGACATTACAAACCTGGGACAAGCCAAGGACAGTTTTCAAGGCTTGCTAGGCACTAACACTAGGCAACTGCTCATTGTCCCCTCCTGCCCATGCCACAAATGGCAACAAAGGTGTTTCCCCATTTTATAAATGCCAGCCTCGAGGCTGAGCAAGAAAAGGACCTTGTCAACAGGCTCAGTGATGGAGTCAGAGTTTGGTCTCAGGGCTGCTTGACTCTGACACTCTCTGTTCTGTTCCTCTGTTCTGTCCTTGGTTGTAGGTGAAGGACACTGATGGAAAGAGAAGCAATATTTGTACAGAGATGACTTTGAAGGGCCCTGCAGTGGGTACTCGCTGGACCTCTGGTATTTAACCAGAGCAAGGGGTGGAGGGAGATGCAGCCTTAGGCTAGGGAAGAAAAATGTTCAGAAAATTGTGGGAAGCACTTAGTGTGTTAAAAGCCAGAGATCTTGACTCTGGGAAGAGCTGGTACCAATGTGAGGAATTTATCCTTGTCCCTTCAGATTACTATAGCAAAATAAATTGAACTAGATGGCGTAACAATAGAAATGGATCTCTTACAGTGCTGGAGGCTGGGAGTCCAAGGTCAAGGAGCTGGCAGATTTCAGGTCCAGTGAGAGCTTGCTCTTCTCCTTAGCACCCTGTCCCTTGTCCTCACATGATGGAAGGGGCAAGCATCTGCCTTAGGCCTCTCCATCAGGGAATTAACCTATCCATGGGGGCTGTACCCCAGGACCTAACCTCCTCCTAAAGGCCTCACCTCTTAGTACCATCACACTCGGGGGTAGGTTTCAATATGTCATTGTGGGCAGTGCCAACATTCAGCCAAGCAACAGTACTAAGCAGATGGATGTAGTCCCTACCTTTAAGAAGCAGTAGCCTAAAGTGAATGATCCGCAACAAAATTAAATTCATAACGCATCAAGGAAGGGAACCACCAAAACAATGTAGAAAAGAGGTTAATGAATTAAAAAAAAAAGCAAAATTAATCACAGAAGGATCTATGCTAAGTGGGAAAAGCACCTTGCGAGGAAGGCACTTCCTCCTGTGGTAAACAACCCAGGAGAGTGCATAGGGAAAAAAGAAACTTCACAAATTACCATTTCCTTTTATGTTGATCTACCCAGGGGTTCTTGCTCATGAAATTAAAAGAAATAAAATTAAACTGTAACCAGCTCCCTCAGGCTTCCGGGACGCGCTCATGTGGGGTGGAGAGGCTGTGGGGACAAAAGCGCAGCGCAGTCCTCCGTCACGTTGCCTCAGTCCTACATCTACATCATGTGCTGCCTGAGCTTCACGATCAGCAGGGTCATAGCACCTTCCAGGCACAGGGGTGCCTCTTCCTCAGGACCCCAAATGAGGGCAGCTCTCGCATCCTTCACTGGCACGTCCCTTGCACTCAGCCTATCAAGCATTCACATGGCCATCTGCTCTGTGTCAATGGTACAAAAGTGCTATGGGGCATACAGATGTCCCAGTCACTGTGCCTTCCCTCAAGGAATCTATGACCCAGTTGTAGAGAAAAGGCCAACGTTGGGACTGAGTAGAGAACAATTTGAACACAAATTCTCTGTGTTTTCTACAGATTCCGCCATTGCCCTCCTTCCCCTCACACCTCCTGGCACTGCCAGCCCCATGCTTTCGAGGTGCAGTATTTGTCTCTGAGCTTTGGCTTCGTTTTCCATCAGCAAAAGAGGATTAATGTGGAAAATTGCCCTTAATTTTGTAGTTAAACCTAGCTCTTAATTTTGTAGTTAGCTCTTTTAGTAAATCACTCATTTGTTTTAAAAAGTGATTTGCCAAATGTAAATATTGGCTATTCTAATTGGTAGGGCAAAGGTTATAATAAAAGTGGAACAGAATGCAGCTTTGGGCCACTACTGATGTTTAATACCATGATACGGGTATTCTTTGAGGGAGAAACCTTTGGCTTATCAACTGGAAAATGAATACAAGATCTCAACAGTTTAGAATCCTTCCTCCCTCTGAAATACAGCCAGCTTTTACAGGTCTGCAGTACAATGTTGCACTGCCTGGTTTCCTTTCCTGCACACCATCCTCTCTTGTCCTGTTGCTTTTCCCTCTATTTCTCTTTCCCTCCCTCTCTCCCTTCATTAGTGTGACCCACTGGGACATACAGAAGAACCAATGTGGTTTTAGAAGAGCAAATAGGGATCAATTGTGCAGGCCCATTAATTGCCCAGCACTGAAAGTAGCTTTTTACACACATTGTCCCGCTGAGTTGCTATGAATTCTCTGCTTTTCAACCTTTTACACCACCCTTAGCACCATGTCTTGAAGTAAAAACCAAATCTCTGAAACTCCAGGTTAACTGCCCTGTATCACTGGTGAGTGGCAAAATGAGACATCAACCAGATCTATTTGTCTTCAGAGTACCTGCTCTTTTCAACACAAATGTTATCCTCAAAGCCCTTGGTTTGATTAGCAAGTAAGAGCTGTATGAATGACAGCTTTCACTTGTTCCACTCTAGAATCTCTTCTCTCATCCTTTCTGGGATACTAGTTTTATTACCATATTCATAAGGATTCTCTAAAGAAATGGAACAAATAAGGTATGTGTATATACATACATATATATATGTGTGTGTGTGTGTGTGTGTGTGTGTGTGTGTGTATCATAAATCAAATATGTATCATATATGTCATATATATCAAATATGTATATATGTATCATATGTATACTATATGTGTATTTTTATATAGGAGATATGTGTGTGTATATGTGTGTGTATATATATGTACATATATATATATACATACACACACACACACACATATATACCCTATTGAAGAGACAGGGATGAATTGGCTTATTGACCATAGGGCCTAAGAAGTCCATTGATCTGCCACCAGCTACATAGCTGGATAGCAGGCAGTGTGTGATGTGACTAAGCATGGGTCTGAAGGCCTGAGGACCAGAGTGTCCACTTCCAAGAACAGAAGCAGCAGGATGTCCCAGCTCAAGCACAGAGCCTTCACCTATTTTGCTCTACTAAGGACCACAGCCGACTGGAGGATGGGTATTGTTTACTCAGTCAATTAAGCCAAACGCTATTCTCTTCTGGAAAGCTCTCATAGACACCCTTAGACAAGTAAAGCTGACACATAAAATTAACTTTCACAAGACCAAAACTCATATTATCTCACCAAAGCA
Organism: Dinomys branickii; assembly: GCA_004027595.1. Classification (NCBI taxonomy): domain Eukaryota; kingdom Metazoa; phylum Chordata; class Mammalia; order Rodentia; family Dinomyidae; genus Dinomys; species Dinomys branickii. Next base: position 21,025 of record PVLD010015849.1, read on the forward strand.
ATGTTCTGAAGTGTTGGTGAAAATATCAAATTTAGGCCTCTGTGATCCTGGAAGTGGCTACCAGAGAGGAGAGCTCCTTCCTCACATCTGCCTCAATAGTTCTGTATATCAGGGATCAGCTGGAAACCCTGCAAGCCCTTTGGGTATCCTCTTTCACAGCCTGCACCCGTGCACCTCTAGACAGCTTCGACCTAACAATGCACTCCCTTCTGGCTACCCTATTCTTAGCTCAAACATGTTAAAGATAAAGAGCTCTTGGACACCTTCTAGGGCAGAGGGCCCCACATTACCCAGGTTTGCCTCTCACTGGGAGGCTCTAGACACAGATCCCAGGACTCATCTCTGGTGGTTCTCAGGACATCTAAGGTTCAGTAACTTTGATTCTTTGAAATCTCCGGTGTAACTATATGGATAACTAAATTTGACCATTGTTATGAGCTTAACTGTGCCCTCCTCAAACAACGTATGTTTAAGTCCTCATTCCTCGTACATGGGTACATCAGGAGACAAGGTTCTTTAAAGACGTAATTGGGTGAAAATGAAGCCGTTTCTGCGGGCCCTACTCTGGAATGAGTGGAAACTTAGTAAAAGAGCAAAGCAGTACACGGGTCGGTACAGAGGAAGATCATGTAAGTCAAAACGAGAAGATGGCCATCAACAAGCCAAGGAGAGAGACCCCAGAAGAAACCAACCTGGGGTTTATACTCCCAGCCTCCAGAAATGTGGAACAGAAGTTTCTGTTGTACAAACCACCATTTGGGGCACTTTGTTATAGCTCTAAGGAACTAATGTAATGGATACGGGCACCTCAAAGCTAGTCCACTGAGCAGGTTAGCAGTGGGGCTGAGACTCATAGTTTGGAGCTCCTTCTACACCCTGGACTCACTCTAAGAACCAGAGATCCAGTGCAGTCCCAGTCCCCTTATAGCCTATCCTAAGCCTGGTGGTGTCATCCGGGCTCCACTTTCTGATGCCTCCGATTGGCACTGATGAGAATCAGCTCCTCATCGATAGTCTCCTTACCTCCCTACTGAGCGATGGCCCTACTAAACAGTGAGGAGCACTGGACACAGAGCTCAGCTGCTTCAGTAGGGAGCTGAATGGTGGACTGACCAGAAAGGGACAGAGGGGAGGGTGGAGGGGTGGGAGTCTGCTCTCAGAGAATTCTAAACGGGATGTGAGAGCTGCTGATTCATTCACATAGGACCTGTTCTATATTTGCTACAGGAGTCAAAAGGGACTACTTTCCATACCCACCCCATGAAAACGTAACTCTCTAATCAGAGGACCCAGCCCCAATTTCTTGCGATCTTGAGTCCATCATTTAGGTTATTTAAACATTCATTCCTTATATACAGAATGGGAAAAAATAAACATCTGCCTGCCTTATCTAAGCTGTAGACATACAGTGCATATTTTTAAAAAATGGTACAAGAAAACACTTGGAAAAGTATAAAATGTTATTTAAATATGAAATGTGACAAATCCTTCATCCTCAAAAATATGTGTGGATCAGAATGAATCTCTGTCTGGAAGAGGCAGCAGCAATCACAATAGAAATGTGAGATCTGATTGATAGGCAGCTTACATGAGTGGTTTTCAAATCTGGGAATGGAATTTCAGAGCATACTGAAAGGAACATCAGATTTGAAATCTGGATATGAGGATCTAGGCCCAACCCCACCAGGCACAATCTGTGTGCCTTTTATAAGAGGCCTTAATCCCTTCGATGTCTCTTTATGACAAACGTGAAGATAATAGTGCCCACTTCATCCTTCAAACAAGGTTATTGCAATCACCAAATGAATCATATGTAAATATAATACAGAACATTACACAAATAGAAAAAAGTCTAAATTTAAAAGAAAACTTGTGTTATAAATGTGCTAAATAAACTGGATATAAAGTGAAATGGAGCAGGACACAGAGATTGGGCAGAAATTGAAGGTCAGAGAAGTTTTAATTAGAGAAACTGCAAGTATATCCAAAAAGTGTTTTTACTGTTAAGCCAGAGAGTGTCAGAAAGGTCTTGAAAGTGGGTAATTACCCAGAGGGGCAGAAGTAGAGCAAACAATAGACACAAAATGTAGATTCTTGGTGATGTCTGCAGTGAAGATTGTGACTTTAAGAATTACAGTCCGAGGAGGTCGAAGAGAGCAAGGGAAACATTTTCACAAGTATGGGACCTAAAGAAGACATGCAGTAAATCCCGTGTTTCCTCAGCAAAAAGGAAACAGGTCAACTGTGAAAAAGAGCTATAGCTTACATTATGGCAAGAAGTGAAAACTTTGGAGTGAGGCAGACACTAAAATTCTGATCATTTATTTAACCAATGTCAACTGAATTGAACAATAGGGTTTTGTATTTATAATTTGACCACCTAGCCATATCTGCTGATTGCTATAAATATTTGTATCACGTGGTTTTTATACCCAGCTACTTGAACATGTGCTGCTCTGAAAATGTAAAGGGAAAAGTAAACAGGACCTGCATTGTGCTGGATATCTAATGGGCATTTTTCAATGTTTCACTCTCAGAAAAACTCAAAAAATTATAAAAGTAGAAACCTGTCAGTTTCATAAGGAAATTGATGTTTAAAAGGTTAACATTTTGTTAAACGACAGTATTTTAAGCCAGCATCAGACTCATCTTAAGTGAATTAAGACTTGAAAAATGGTGGTTTCTCCTTATAGAGGTTTATTTCTCTCTTGACTAAAAGAAGTCCAGAAGTAGAAATCAGTATCAGACAGATCTATAGTCAGCAGAGACCAAGTTCCTTCTAGTTCTCTCCTCCACAGTGTTTAAGATGTAGTACTCATCTTCATGGTACTTGTTATGGTTTATACATTGTGTCATTTTAGGGACTCTAGAGGTTTGGCTGAGTGATTCAGCAGGAAGCCAAGGTGCTTACTTTGTATACATCCTGACCCTGTGGAAGAGGAGGGCATGGAGATTGTGTGAGAGGTACACGCCCCCTGGGTGGGGGTAGGCTGTTTACAATGTAAGGGAAGGAAAGAGGCTCCTTCCCTGCCATTTCTCTCTTTTGCTGGTTGTTTTTGCTGTGTTCTACTGCCCTGAACAGTTTGCCCTCTGCCTTGTGCCACTCTGCCTCAGAAGCAGCCAAGTATGGACTGAAACCTTCACAAATAAACCTTTCCTTCCTCCATTTTGGGCGTTGGGTATTTTGTCTCAGCAATGAGAAAAAAGTAACCAAGATAGTACTAAAACCTTATTGGAGCTCTAGTTATCACCCCGTGATCCAAGGAGCTATGTGAAGAATAGAAAGAAGAATAAACTTTCCCCTTTCAAGAGATTTCTTGGAAGTCCCTCTCTAGACTTCCCCAATAATTCACTGGTTAGAACTCAGCCACATGGCCTTATATAATCACAAAGTGTTCTGGGAGACACATCCTTTTGTCTAAGATACACTAGGTCCATTTAATAGTGGGGCGCTGTTACTTCTCAAAGGAACTATGAATATTAAGAATCAAGTAGGAATCTCCGCCACACTGTGGCTTACTAATTCCAAAGACTATGCTCTTTGTCAGTAGCAAAACCCTCCTAAAGTCATGTTTGAGGATTCCCCAGACCCATTTGGACACATGTGGTGTCAGCTCAATCGAGTCCTGCTACTAAATGGGAAAATAAAAGCAACATATTTTGATGGTAGTTGGTATTGCTATTATTTGGGAGACAATCAGGCTCAGTGGAACAAAGAATGCAGTGAGCATTGAAGGGAGACTCAGGAAGTTGTCCTGTGTCTGCTCAGCCAAGAGATGACTTCTATGTATTGTAGTGAAAATTGTGAACAGAAACATTTTTGATATAAATGTAATTTGGATGGAGAAACACCGAGACTGGGAAAAGGATGGTTGAAATCTGAGTTAAATTTCCTTCCTTCCATTGGCCTTTGATCTTGCTGAACTGAACATTTCAAAAAGGAAACAGAGCAGAGATGAATTTTATAGCTTTGTGAAAACCACTCTAGATGTATTTTGCAATTGAAAATGATCATGAAAAAAACACCGTGATTGTAACAAAGCACCATACAATCACATATAAAGTTGGCATTCCGGAGCCAGGGGGAGCGAGCCAGATGTCTGCTATGTTCACACACCGCATCATTTACAGAGCCACAGCATCCACTCAGCTTTCAGCTGGCTGTGTCTCTCTCTAACCCAGAGCCTGCAGCATCCCTCAGCACAGCCCCAGAAGCTCATCCTGGACCATGGCTGCTCCACTCCAAACTCAGCCCAGATAAACTCTTCCTGATGCATAGACAAGAAGCCAGAAAGTCAGGGAGGGTCCTAAGCTTAGCTCTGTTTTAAACTGAGTCACCCATGCTCTTCTGTCCCTCCATTTGCCTGGATCTCAATACCTTAGTGGGTAAAATGAGCGATTAGATCAGGAAATCAGCTCCAAATTTCATGAGGAAATCACAGTGTAAGTTTCGGTGAATAGAAGCAGAAGGGTGAGGAGAAGCGGGAAGTTACTGAACCACTCTAATTCTTTATGGATATTCCTATACCAAGTAGATGAATCTGTCTGAGGATGCCCCTACAGTCCCTTATTCAATCCCCCAAAATCCCATGAGCGAGATGTCAAACCTGAACAGCCAGCTCTGGAGTGTAGGTGAAGAGCCTCACACTGTCTGCACTAATGCTACAGGATCCAGCACATCCAGTCTGCATGGCTGTGCAAGGCCTGAGCATTTTATCCAGACAGAACTGAGTTCAAGCCTCAGGTCAGCAGCTTCCTGCCTCTGGCCCATGGACAACTTTTCTAATATATCTACTGCTCAGTGTCCTGATCTCTACAGGAAAAATGAGAAGAGTGCCTATTATAGAGTTGTTAAAGTGAATGAGATAGTACCCGTAAAGGTCCTAGCATAGTATCTGGCATGTACTAGGCATTAAGAAATAGTACTTTTAGAAGTCATATTTACAACACTTCAAAATGGAACAAATTCTGCTCCCTGGGAATTTGAAGTTGCTAAGCCTGCTTTGAGCTATCTATGCCTTAAAACTCAAGAAAATTCAAATGCATTAAAATGTTCTGCCCCAAATCTGGCAGGAAATAGTACAGCACTGCATCAAATAATTTAAATACTCTGTGTATATGTGTGCCCATGTGTGTATGTACGTGTGTGTGTGTGTATTCAATGAAACCAGTGAAGAAAAAAACCCTATTTCCTAAGTTTTCTAAAAAAAAAAAAAATGAGACAATGGAAAGGTAGGAAGCTTTCCAGTCACAGCACGTCCCCTTATTCCAGATGTGAATTTTCCTTTTCCCTACACTTCAGCCACTTCCAGGCAGAACCAGCTCTGTAGAAACATTACCTGGACATATAATATAGAGCTGGTCTTAATCAATGGAAGCCACACTATTGAAATTCTTGTGATTTTCATCTGAGCTGACAACATGGTAATTTATATTCTGCACAGCATAACCAAAGAGCTTGTTATGCAAACACAGGCCACTGATTTGACAAATCTCCTGGAAACAGAATTAATGTCTGTATTCTGTGCAAAGATGTAATTTATTTTAATATTTTAAAGGGATAATATCTACATGGATTCAGGGAGTGAGATATACACACACATAGAGATATGTATATTTAAATAGAGTCAAACTCAGGGTTGGGGTTGGTGTGTTGCTGCAGTAAGAGGTCCAGGGACTACACTAGAAATGGCATTGCTGGTTACCAGCAGCATCTCTCATTGGGTGTGTTTCTTCTTCTATTCCTGGTGATAATATAAATATTACTTTTTTGTAAAAAAATAAAAAACTTTATTTATGATGCTAGAGCAAGGAACATATTTTATAGTAATTGACGGCTTTTGAGGGAGAGTAAGTTGAGCTCTACCCAACTACAGAAAAACTTTTAATTGGATGGAAGCTCCTATGGGTATTTCCCAGTCATCAGATTTTCTTTCCTTAAAGGGAAAGTTTTGCCGGGCGTGGTGGCCACAAGTCTGTAATCTCAGCATTCGGGAGGCTGAGACAGGAAGATCACTGTGAGTTCAAGGCCAGTCTTGGCAACCTAAAGTGTCCCCAGGGCAAAAAAAAAAAAACAAACAGAAAATGAAGGGGTCGAGGGTTAGCTTTCCGGAGGTACACATTTTAATCATTTCCCTTAATAAGAGACACAGCCACTATTTGGGAATGAGGCTCTGTAGGTCCTGGCATGGATTTTGCCCGTGCTCTGGTAGGTATTTGGCTTTGGAAAAGTGCCCTTAATGTATTGCTCTTTTCCAAAAGGAAAAGGAGAACTCAATCTTGCAGCCTTTTGCTCCTCCTTATACTCACTTCCTGCTCCCATTTCAAAACTAAGACTTAAGAGATTAGACCACTCCATTCGGCCTCCACAATTCCTTTGCACCCTATCACTTTCACCTCCCTCCTGTGAGCCCTGTGCTGGAGAAACCTAGCGAAACACGCCACATCTGTTGCCAATGCTTAGCTAAGGGCCTAAACAAGAAATCAATGGCCTGAGGCCCAGGGGATGCATTTTGCTGTTTTCCCTGGTAATGTCACTTCAGGAGATGTCACCAGGAAGCCAGGCTGCTTAAGAGTGTCAGTTCACATTTGGAAAGGCCCCTGCCAGCACGCAGGTTGGTGAGGTTAGGACAGCCCCACATGGAGGGCAGAGCTGGAGCTGCCCAGTGAGCCTCCTGGCTTCTCTCATGTCCTGCCAACAGAAGCCAGCCCTCTCCCATCCTGCAGTGGGAGTGAGCAGTGGGGTCCTCCAACAGATACCCCTATCTGTGCCATAATTAGCCAACATGCTGTGCCAGATTCATTTCCCCTCCCTTATTCTGTCCAACTACGTTTTAACAAGCAGATAAATCCCCAGAAAAGAGGTAACAGTTTACTGACCATGATGTGTCCAAATCTCAGGGAGCATCCTTGAGGCCAACGTCATCTGCACAGTCATCCTATCTCATGCCCTGTAGACTGACCCAAATCATTGCCCATTTCCTGACTGCCCAGTGTCACTCTGGCACCTGTTTACCACTCTAGCAGTCACGACACAGAAGCCACACTCAGACTTGTCTGGCAGTTGCCTAACAGCTGCTGACATCCAACAGTGCACCAGGTACCGCCTACCTTACCATAGAATCAGAAGACCTTGTTTCCAGGCGCAGTTATGTGCCTACTGTGACTTTAAACAGGTCACTCATGCGTGACCCAGGAACAGCTTATCTGTTCAGTTGAGCCTTTTCCAAACCCTCCCCCTCTCGTAGACAAGGCTCTGCTCCTTCAACACACATGGCTTCTGCCCATCTGCAACGCCGCCTGCTGTCTATGTGGCAACTGCTGCTCCCCCTTTCTCACCCTGTGGATGAGCTCTTTAAAAGCTGTGCCCAACCAGTTTAGAGCCGTAGACCCAACACCTAGCCTAGTACTCAGATCTAGTTGCTAGTCAATAAGCATTGGTTGAACTCATGAATAAATTCAAAGAAGAAATAAAATAAAGAGGGAAGCCATACCTGACATTTCACTGACTTTTTAAAATCCTATGCCTATTGGAACACAGAGTGAGCTGAAGATGAAGAAATGGCTGAACCTGGATTTTGAGCTAAAAGCTCATGTTTCCAAGTCAGGTTCAGAAAGGATGTTTGAAAGCTTGAAGAACTTGATAAATACTCTCTGTACTGTTGTAAATGGGAATGGCATTTTAGATGAAGTATAGATCCTGATTCTAAAACAACTTGAACCAAATTGCTTAAAAATACATGGAAGTGTTCGCCCTCTAGATCACTCTCTGACTAAGGAATACCTGTGTAGCTGGCCATTCATTGTGTACTACGGAGAATAAGCTTAATTTCCATTGCTGTGCTCGTTGTTGAAATATGCAGGATGGATGGGGCTCTGGCCATCGCAGGAAGTTAGAGTCACATTTCTAGGGTCTTACCCATGAGCTTTCATCTATGGAGTAAATGTCCCCAGTCCTGGATGCTGGAAGGTATCTCTAACCCAACAGGGAAAACACACAAAAAGCCTTGCAGAAAACAGCTCTGTCCTGTCCTGAAGGGTGAGATTAATGAGTAAATGGATCTTTGCTCTCTGGGGAGTCACCGTAGTTCAACAGCTTTCACCTTTCCATGGAAAGAGTCGGGGATCTTCCACTCTCATATAGCCATGCAGCATTAGAAGTGAAAAAGTAGAAATCTTGTTCAAAGCATTCTCTCTCTTACCCATTGACCTCCACCTCACCCCGTCCCTGAGAATTTGTGGATTTGCCCCAAACTTCATGAGCTTCTCTGGAGCTACAGACCGTATGTGGAAGGGGTTTGATGCTAGAGACATTTCCCAAGAATAGAGGCAGAGCTCCAAATTGGACCAGCAAGGTGCAATATGGAGAGGGGGAGGCAAAGGATTTTAATTTTGGCGAAATTAAAATCATCTCAGCTACAGGGAAGAGCAAAAATTTTTGTCAAAGCAACCATGAAATAAAAGCCCCTTTGGGTTAAAAAGATGAAGGTGGAATTTGCCACGCAAGAGGGCTCCCTAATAGACAGTTTTTATCTTGACAGTGGTGTCCCCTTAACATATATTTACTTTCTAATTACCCAGAACTACGTAATTAACCTGTCACTAGACAGTGCTTGCCACATTAATGAATGGATAAGATTTCTGAGTATGACTAACTGGCCCAGTAGAGGCAGCTGATTCTTGTTCTGATGACTCAGTTGCCTTGTTTCTTGTATGCAACTGTCTTTCCCTCCCCCTTCTATATCCTCTGGCGGTTTGACTCAAAGGAAATTCTCTCTTTAATGTGATGATGTCTAAGAGCCCAGCTCACATGAAGAGAGTGGGATACCCTGACTGGGCTGGGCCTCCAGAGGAAGGGGTGGTGCGGCTGTCTTTCTGGAAGAGCGGGCTGTCACCCTAGAATGCTGGTCTATAACCACGAATAATAGAGAGAAAGATAAGCTCAAAGCAGCAGTGGTGGGGGCTGGAACTGGGTACTCCTAGGGGTATAGGAGTGCTGAGCAGAGAAAGAAGCCTAGGCTTACACAGTAGCCATTAGTGGGTCTATATTAACTGTATGTTCTACAAGATATGGTTGCAAAATAGTGTGAATGTTTAAACTTCAAAAATTTAGTTCAGTGAAACATATATTGCTATGAGAATCCCTCAGAACACTGTACTTTGCTTTGAACACATTTCTCCCATCATTCTTACACTTTCTGAGGCAACTCTGGAAGTCTTCTTTCAGGAGTGCCTTTACTTGCTTTGTTGTACCTGTCTCCATGTAGCACTTAGCTTTCATGGTCCTTTGGACTTTGGGGAACAGCCAGAAGTCACACAGTGCCAGACCCAGCAAATAAGTGGTTAATGACACACCATAATGCTTTTGCTTGGCAGAAGTTGCCATAAACATTTTGAATCAATTCATGACATGGAGGCAGCCACAACAGCACAACTAAAGACACTCACAAAAGAGGACTTCCAGAACAGCTTCAGAAAGTGACAAGAGTGATGAGATAATTGTGTTCAAAGCAAGGGGGACTCTTTTGAGAGGAATTAATGGCAATGTGTCTTTTACTGTAATAATTTTTAAAATTTAAATAGTCATTATATTTTGTGATCACATTCTTACTTCCTATAGTCTAATGCTTGACACTGAGGCCTTTTTGATCCCAAATTGGCCATGTTGCTCAGGGTCAGCCAATTTCTAGATATAAAAACTCACCCAGAAGTGTAAATTTCGAAGGCACTTATCACTTCCCACATCCTGTACGTGGATCCTATACTCAGGACTAATCACTCCAGGACCAAGAATCAGACAGCTAGAGACACTCCCTATGCCTCAGAGCCTGTTACAATTATTCAAATTATCCAGTACTAAGCATGGCCACCCTGCCTTGTCCAGTCTTCCCTGTGGCAACCACAGAAAAGTCTCCAGCATACATTTCTCCTTTCTCCCACTACCTCCCAACCAGTGCAGTGCTTCCTTTAAGCCCTGCTAGCATGGATTTCCCCCTTCTCTGGAAATCTATGAATATATCAAATTATCTTTATAATGACAATCATCTACTGGCCAGTGAGCCTCACTATGCCTGAACAATAATAAATCCTGCACTTTAAACAAAGCTTCAAGAAAGGTAGTTATGTAGTGGCCATGCTGAAGTTCAGGACAGACTTCCAACAGTCACAGCTATTGCAAGCAAGACCCTATTCCCCAAACACTGTACCCTGGTCCTGAAAACCTCCTCCCTTTCTGGTCCAGAGCAGTTCAGAGTGAGAGCAACTGATTGTAGTAACAAGGACAATTGGCAGGCAACACTGAGAACTTCAGTCAGGTGAGAATGCAGACAGACAGACACAGTCAAGCAGATGCAGCCTTTTTAGTGCACACTGACTTGGATTAAGAGACAGAGAGATTGGTTCCAGTTCTGGTCCTCAGTGCTCATCATGATTTGGGGGAGATAATTGAACTCTCCTGAACATCCATTACTTCATTTGGCCTATGAGGATAGTTGTGCATAGCTCATTATAAGGCTAGGATTACATAAACATGGATTAGGGTTCTTTATATCCTAAAGCACTTTATAAAGAAAGGCACCATCACCTTCCTCAGCATAGTCATAATGGTTTTATTGTGTTTATATCTCCATGTTTTTACTCTCCCTATATAGCCACTAGGGAAGGAACTGTGTCGAGTTTATTTGCACGATCCTCTATGCCTCAAATGGTATAGGCAATTGTACTTAACAAGCCTTTGCTAATTTTGACCCATCCAGTTACTTTTATCATTTTAGCTTTCTAGGAATAAGAGGAAGAAAAAAGAAGGGTGTGTGGACAACTGCAATATTACAGATGGGCAATAGTTATGAATGCTGTATCATATTTCTGCTTCCAGAAATTGGGCTTTAGTGACACAAATCTGAGGCACTGGCCCTTGTCATATTAACAGAAACCATTGACGGACTAGAAATAGGTGGGTCTGTTATAACACAGCAGAGTTACACCCTGGACAACCAATGGAAGAGGGCGCCTACTTTTTTATTCACACAGTAAGACAGAGCCCTGTAGACAGAATAGCCAGGAGAAGCTTTGGAAGTTTAAGAGCAGGAGCCAGAGCTGGGGAAGCCCAAGCGTGAAGCCAGTACCCTGGTTATCACAGGAACATGGATGGGGTCCTGAACCTCTTCTGGGGACTCAGCTCCACCGTTTATCCAGCTGCCCCTTTCCAAAGCTGCAAGCAGCTTTCAGGCTTCCTACACAGAGACAGTCTGGTCCATATTATCTGAGTTCTGGTCGGTTTCAGTGCAGGACCCCAAGTCCCCCCAAAATCCAGATGTGTGATCAAAAGCTGTGCACAGCTACTTCTGACCTGGAGGGATTGGCTCTTCCCTCTGGAAACCGTCCCACAGTCCACAGCCCACCCTGTGGTCCCTGGCTTATGCACACAAGCCGGGATGTGACGCAGGGATTTGTGCTGCGCACTGCTGCCTGTTCTCCTCCTCCATCCCTCCTGCTCTTCCCTTCCTTATTCCTTTCCCCGGGGAGCGAGGCGTACTTGGTTTGGAAATCAGAGCACACCCTCTTCCGGCTGGGCCAGTCACCGAGTGTCCTTTGTAGACCTGGAGTGATAGCACGATACCTTCTGGTGCACGACCCGGAGAGAGTGCCCTCCTGCGTGGGTGCCCTGCCTGAAACATGCCTAGCTCACAGCAGGTGTTCACGTTCCTCCTTCTCCATTTCCCCAACTTTGTTCTTAGCTTGCTCCTTCTGCGTTTTTCCAAAACTAGGGCTCTCTTTGAAACACCAGGCCCGGCCATTTCTAGTCCCTGGTGGTCTCTGTGCAATAGGACCGAGGCCAGTGCTGCAGATCTGTGTCACTAATGCCCTCAAGGAGGGGCCTTGGCGAGGGACAGCTCCGGTTCTGGCCTCTGTTTCTGTTTTTTGAAAAATCTCACCCTGAGGGAACATCCAGGGGATCCGGTGATGCATTAGGAAGGTGAAAGAGGAGCTGTGCTTAAGTCCCTACAGGGCTCAGCCCATGAAAATAACAATGCTCAAAGCATTTCACAGATCAGAGGAAAAGTCCTGAACAAAGGACTGAGGGAATGCCTGGCTGCGCCTCTGGGGACCCTTTGCCAGCAGCTGCAGCTACAAGCATGGTTCTTGAAGCTCCTGTGGCTGCCCTGGCTCGCTCATGCTGAGACACCGAGGTGCGTGGGTGGCCACTTGGCTACAGGGAGGCTAACCCTGTGCACAGCTGTGGGCCAGGCCAGCCTAAGGAACCCTTCAGCCACTCCCCCATCCTCCGTACTCACCAGCCGGGCCTTCTGCTCACCTGCGCCCCTCGCTGCTCACACCTGCATAGCCACCACCTTGTCACCAGTGCCATGTCACCTCCCCACACTGCCCGGCTTCCTCTTAGGCCTGTCCTGGTCTGTCTCTCGTTCTGTTTTCTGCCATCAAACTGCTTCTCTCCTAAATCCAAATCCCTCTCAACTAGGTATCACATCTGAAAAAGGCCTGATAAATTAATCCCCACTAAAATGTCCTGCCTGGAACTGACAGCAGTTTAATGTGCTTTTAGCTTAATGCAGTTGCGACCCTCCGCAGGGTGCATGCATTTTATCAGGGGATTCCTGAAGACACACTGGGATGGTCCTTAAAGGTGGAAACCTGCAGCCAGCGAGGGAGGAGAGAGGAAAAGCCCAGAGGCAAGTGAGGGGTCTGTGGATCACCCCACCTACTGGGTGACCCATTTCTGAGCTTTCCTCAAACATCCAATGAGAGATTACTCTCTGCTGGGCTCCCTACTAAGCACTGGGAGATTACGAAGAAAGACAAAGCTGGAAAGTATTAGTAGCTTTAAAAAAAAAATTCAACATTTATTTCAGTTTATATGGTGTCCCAGGGGTTGAAAATAGAGAGAATTTATACAAAAGATAAAAAGCAAGCTAATTCCCATGACTGTCTCCCGAGTGATTGCAATATGCCCTTCCTAGAACAGAGAGCTACAGGATGGATGCTTCCTCTGTGAGCAAGGTGGAGAGTCATTTCATCACTGCTGTGCCCCAACTCAAACCCACATGCAATTAGCATCCAACGCTGGACAGGCTGCCCTTGGTTAGAGGAAGTACATCAAGCATAGTCACAAATGAGTTCATGTGGCACCCTGGGAAGGAGCAGCTGCCGGTGGGCTCACTGTTGTGTGAGAACAGAAAGAGAGAAGCAGGGGAGTAAGAAGCCAAGATTCCAAGGGGAAAAGAGAAGCCAATGAGCAGGTAACAGCAGGCAGCGCTGGTAGCGTGGCATTCGTTCCTCGAGTTCCCTTCATCAACCAGCTCTCCCGGTGCCTGATCAATGCACTGCCCTTTTGGGTCTGTCACCAGCACCGTCACCTTTGACTGCAAACAGCTGTGCTCTGTCCCCAGTCACTGTCTTACATGGGTTCCAAGTGTCTCCTATTTTGCAAGGTAGCTTCAATTTCAAAAAGGATTAACTCCATTAACTCTAAACTCTATAAGAGAGTATTGGCTGGCCAGACTTTATGATAATCTGTCCTAATTACTGGATCAAAAAATATACTCAACAAACCTCACCAGCCAGACAGTGGACTTGTCCCTTGGGCAAAATATAGAAGAACTCAAATGCACTTTCATTTCCCACCAGCCTTTTGCTCCCAACCACACTTCTTAGGGGACACGAATCCCAGGACTTGGATGGGTCCACACTGGTAAAGATGAAACCAACAAGTTTGAGAACCCACTCTTCTCACGCCCAAATAGATCCTCCTACTCTCCCCAGGTGCTGCTCACCCCTGAGCCTCTCTGATGATGACTCAGGCTGGGGCAAGACCTTTGCATTGCACACATCCCTGATGCAGCCTCTGAGCTTCTTGCCTGAGCTCATTAGATTCAACTCAAGTCCACATTCTCTGCTGCACCTTCCCTCCCTATTTCCCCAGCAGGAGAATTGGAGGTGACCTTTAAATGTCGTTTGCAAATGCCAGCTGATGCTAACTGGCTCCAAACCACTGCACAGGCACAGTTTTCCCAAAAGCCAACCGGATGGCAGAGCTCAGGCACAGGAATGGGGAGCGTGGCTTCCGGGGACAGGTCCGTGCCTGGAGCAGTGGTGACATGGTACTTTGCTCAAAGAGAAAGCCCACATTTCCATGGCTAAACTCCTACTGTGTTCAAGAGGGTAATGCCTGTATTATTAAATGTTAGATTGAGAAGTCCTTCACCCTTCATGGTTCCTGGGAGGAAACCAAGATCCCAAGTCAGGAGGACAAATGTATCATTTTGGGAGCCGAGTATCTGCCAGGAACTCTGATAAGCACTTACCTAGCCTTGTTCTGTTTTTTTTTTTTTTTTTTTTTTTTTTCTGAATGAATCAATTAATCAATGAACAAATGCTGCAGTGGCACAGGTAATTCTCACAATGGGCCTGGAAGGTAGACATCATCTCTATATTAAATATAAAGAACATTCTCAATGAAATTCATTGAGTTGTCTACACAGCTCATTACCAGCAAAACCAGGATTCAAATATAGGAGTTCTAGACCCCAAAACAGCTTCCAGTGGCCCATTCTGCATCCCCCACTGTGCTTCTTTCCTCTCTCACCATCAGAGACAGACTCGCAGCTTCCCTTTGCTCCATCTCCCCTATGGTTTGCCTAAGTCTCTGGTTTTATTCATCAGTTAGCATCTTCCTGTTCTGCTGTCTGAGAGACCTATTTCTTATTAAGCAGCTTTATGTGTTTCTCAGAGCTCAGCACCTACAGGAAGAGTAACAGTGAGAGAAAGGATGGGACCTTCTCTCAGGAGACAGTCCATGATGAGGATTGGGTCACTGCAGGTTATGAAGGATTTGTGTTGTCTCCTTACCCTCCTAGCAAGGGGCTACCTGAGAGCCAGCATGGGGCCCTAAAGATTTGGAAAGACCCAAAGAAGAGAAAGCACTGAGAAATTGGGGGTAGGGAGTGGAGGTTTGGCACTGGGCCGAGACACAGAGTCCCTGGCCCAGATTCTGGAGTTACTACCATTACAAACAATCCACTATCCTCTCTTAAGTGTCCTGCTGACTCAGTAACACACAGCGCTCAGGGGTGTGCGATCGCCATCTTGGTGGTCATGTTTCTGCTTCTCCATTTTCCACTGGTGTCTCATACACTGGTACAACAGAACTTCTGACCAGACCAGACATTACACAGAGACACTGTATAGACAAGAATTCCCAAACCTGGCCCCACTTTCCTGTGCCTTGGAAGGCTGAGTTACACAAAAGTGTTCCTAAGAGAAAGGAATCGTTTTTTGAGGTAAAACAATCTTATGATTATCTAAGCACATCTTAACTCAACAAGTTGTCACATCAGACTACTTTTAGGTGTCATAAACCTACCAAGGTCCATAGTAACAATAGGTCTCTAATACCCAAGAACAGGAATCAGACTGGACTCAATGACACATCACTATCCAGGCTTGAAATGTGGCTCTCTATTCTCTTATTAACACTGTTTGCAGTACATGCATTTTACAGTCACCTTGGGTATTTTGTACACGTACATAATATAGCTTGATGCTTTTGTTTGTTTGTTTGTTTGAGACCAGATCTCACTATGTAGTTCAGCCTGACTTTGCACTCACTTAGACTCAAGGTAATCCTTCTGCCTCAGCCTTCCAAGTGCTGGAATTTCAGGCATGTGCCACCACACCTAGTTTGGTTCTTTTTTTCTTAATCCCCTTCTCCTTCTTTCCCACCTCTCTTCCACCAAATCCCCTTCCCCCATTTTCACTCTTGTTGATATTGTTAATCTTAGCTCATGATTGTGACATCATATTTACATTCACTGAGGTTATTAAATTCTTGTGCGTAGCATATCTTTGTTTTACTTATTTCCCTATATCTTCTCCCTTTCCTCTCATCCACATTCCCTTGGACCACTTCCTTTTTGCAAGAGATTAAACTCCTTGTCTCCTACCCACCCTTTGCTCTGCTCTTTGTATTTTGCTTTGCTCAAATAAGAGATACTGTATGGTATTATCTCTTATATTAGCTTGGATGCCTGATTTATTTCATTCTGCATTATAGTTTCCAGATGGATCCATTTTCCTATAAATATCACAAATTTATCATTCTTTGTAGCTAAGTAGTATTTCATTCTGTACAGACACCACGTTTTCTTTATCCAGTGTCTTTTGATGGGTATAAAAGCTGCTTCCAGGATTTAGCTATTGTGAATTGTGCTGCTATAAACATTAGTATGCATGTGTGACTACAATATGATGTCTTTAGCTCTTTGGGTACGATTCCTAGAAGGAGAATACTTGGGTCGGATGGAAAAATCTAATTTTAGTTCTTTGAGAAATCTCCATACTGATTTCCATAATGGTTGAACTAGTTTACATTCCCACCAACACTATAGGAGGGTTCCTTTTTCACTACAGCCTTGCCAACATTTGTTATTGTTTGATTTCTTGATGACTGCTAGTCTCTCTGGTATAGGTGGAATCTCAGTATTGTTTTAATTTTCATATCTCTCAATGGCCTGGATGTTGAACATTCTTTCACATATTTTTGGCCATTTGCATTTCTTCCTCTGAGAAGTGTCCGTTCATTTCAGTTGCTCATAATCTGGCTCTCTTCACACTCATCCATGCATTTATTTTTCTCTTCAAGCACTGAGTAATCCACTTATGCAGTAATCATAACCTGTGTATTTGGAAAAGGAAAAGATGAGAGATGCTTTCCTGTCATCAAGAAATGTACAGCCCACCTTGCCAAGGGAAGCAGTGCTGACTCCAGCACCCTCCAGCTCCAGTCCATGTGTACTTAGGACACATAGCCCACAGGGGCTTCTGGACCCTGCCTCTATTGTGTCCCTGAGCCCTGTCTCAAGTATACCCCTGGGCCCACCCATGTCTTGTCTTTTGGCCACTGACTTTCATTTTTCCTTCAATACTGTCAAAATACTAACAATATTCTCTAAACCCCTGCACATCAACACCCTGCCTATTACCAGAGATCTCCTGAATTAAAGAGAAAATAATCAAAGTAGTGAGAAAAACTCCTTTGGTGAATAAGTCTTGGAAGTTTGAATTAAATGTGGGAGTTAAGGACCAAGAGGGCCTTTAACTCTGTTCATTTATAGCCTGCAGGAATGGGTTTTTGGAAGTCTATCCTTACCTAAGCTTGTCCCTTAGGATCCTGGGTCATCTGCAATCCAGTCACAAAGTGAACAGGCAAGGAAAGTGGCACCCTATCCCAGCAAATCTTAAACATGCTTATGAGGTCCTAATTCCATAAAATACGATAAGAAGATTGAGATCTGAAGTAGCTGGCACAGCCCTGATAACAATCTCATGGGCAGCTCTTCATATTGGCTCTGCAGGTGACTGTCTGTGTTTATTTTTGATTCCCACAGAGTGAGCAAAGTACAATGGCAAAAAAAGGAGCTATTGTAACTTCCCCAGAATATCCAAGAGAGTGATGTGCGTAGAGCAACTGAGAGAAAAGAAAAACTTGAGTCTACACAAACAGAAGCGGGAGAGGAGGAGGAGAACAATGACGATGAATACCACAAGTGTTTAGCTGATAAAGGAGTCTCCCCAAGAAAGTCAGCAAGTTCAGAGTGGATGGAAAAGAGAAAGGTGCACCTCACAATTCTTGAAGTGGGGTAAATAGTGGGAGGTGAAAGTCCAAATTATAAATAAACAGTTTTTTGAGAACCTGGAGTTCAAACAAAGTGAGAAGAGCATTTATGTCAGATGAAGAATCTGAGATGCATCCTCATAGAAAGTGGAAGTTTAGTTTAGGAAGATTCTATGAAAGAATTCCAGGTAGAACACTAACATCAACTATGGGCTGACAACTCACTCAGCGGAGATTCTGCTCCCTCAGTTATTAAGTGAGATGGGTATACTCATTTCAGTTACTCTAGTTTAAAAGTAAAGAAAAGAAGTAAGGACATACTTTACTTATGAGGGCAAGGAGTTCCCTACCCAGGATCCATTTCTCTCCATTAGTAATTTTGTTCTGCTTTGTTTTGTTTTTTCCCCTGTCCATTCTTACTCTACCACCTAGGATAGGGTTAACCCTACCCTCAGTACTAGATGTGAAGACATGAACTTGGTCAGACAATAATCTCATCACAGACTGATATGACTTCTCTAAGCCAATCAGTACAGTTCTCAGGGCTTCGGTGGAGTCACCAGGAAACCCTTTTTCCAGATTTTCAGTTGAAGGGAGATAAGAGAAGCCATTAGCTGAGAAGGAAGACAAGAGAGCCCAGAGAAAGTTCAAATTCTGGGGATAGTCCTTCGAGCTCCTGCACTAGGCTACATCTGATATTTGACTTAGAACTGGACTTTACAATTAGAATACAGCCTGTTCAGGTTGGATTTTCTGCTACTTTAAGCCAAAGGAGACCTCACTCAGACAAAATTTGGAAAGCCTATTGCAAAAGACAACTTGAGTTGGGAATCTTCCAAGAGTTCCCAACTTTATGTGATAATAGGTCCAAGCGCATAGAAATCTTTATCTGTGACTTATATACTGGTGTTTACTGCACTCCAAGAATTTCTAACATTTTAGTAAAATGCCCTGTATCCTTTTGCGGTGCAGTGCAGTTGTTTGGCCTTGAGCGGATGAGATTAGAGCTTAGAGAATTCGGACTCAGACCTAGTGTCTTATTGGCTTGAATCTCAAAGACTTATACCAACATGGTGGCACAACAATAGTGAACACTGTATTCCTTAAGTAGCAAGTGACCTTTCAGCTTAAAGGTGACCACAAGCCACTTTTGCAATAGACACATGTGGCAATCCACTGCCCAGAATCTCACTAGAGCTCTCACTGGAAGAAAAATAAGTTGTACCAAGAATCCTCATCTATGAATGAGTCAGTTTGGTTTGGGTCTTATTCCCTCAAGTATGTGACTTTGTGCCAATCACAGGACCCCCTGGGCCTCAGTTGCTTCTTTTCTACCTGGAGAGTGGTACCTTCCTTCTGGTTTCACAGGGCTGATATGCAGACACTAAAGTGGGAGGACCATGACAGACCTACACCTCCAGTTAACAAGGAAACATTATTAGAAAAACTAGAAATCTCTTCCTGAGGACACACGTATCAGCATTAGCTTCTCTTTTAGGTAATAAACAAACAAATAAACAAACAAATGAGTTAGTGGCATAATCACAGCTAAATTGGAAACACTGGCATTATCCAGAACAAGCTATCTATCCAGAGAAGCTGAGAGGCCTCAAATGCACAAAATCATATTTCCCCAGGCATAGGATTAATTAAAACTATCAAGTGTTTCCAGCTTTTTGAAATTAACTTTGAAAGTGTTTGGTGTGAAGGGATAAAAAGAGAGGTGGTGTGGTGGGGGGAGCAGCCCAAGGGCGGGGCTGCTGGGACAGAGATACATGCTTCAGCCATGTGTTTACTTTATTCTTCTTAGGAGGAAAGGGAGAAGCAAATGAAATTTTTAGTGTCTTTAGGATGGATGGAAAAATAAAAAGAGCTTTGAATTTGTTATGTACCCCTCTAGTTTTCTTCTCTGATGCACATGGCCTCAATTCTCACGCAGGGAGTAGGGGGAGGAAAGTGGGGGGTGTAGGGGGGTGGCACTGTTCTTTGGGTATGGTTTGTTCTCTAAAGATTAATGTGCTGTAGGCTTTGTCCCTTATGTAACAGCATTGAGAGATGCTGGAACCTTGCAGATCTGCGGCCCTGTGGGAGGTTATTTGGTCCCTAGGGGGGTCATCCTCATAAGGAAATAATGCCTCTTTCTTGGGAGTGGCTTAGTTCTCCTAGTTACCATGACAGCAGGTTGTTACAGTGTGGATTTAACTTCCTCATCTCCCTCTTGTGTTTGCTCTCCTGCCATGTGACCTGTCTTTCACATGGTCCCACCTGGGGATACAGTCCCCCCGCGAGGTTCCCACCAAGAGTGGACGCTGGCACCAGGCTCTTGGACCTCCAAGATCTGTGAGCTAAATAAGTCTCTTTTCTCTCTAAATTTCCTGGCCTCAGGTATTCTGATATAGCAACACAAAACAAACAAGGCTGTGGAAGGAGAGTTGTCAGAGGGATTCATCACGTGCCCTTTCTCTCACCCCTCTCAGTTTTGTTCTCATTTATTTTCTTATATTTTTCTCCCTTGTAAGTAAACTCACACTGGCACTCCTCTGAGCTACTGAACACATGGGAATATTAGGAACAGAGCAGCAGTGGAGTGTGCTGGGAGTCTGGAGTCTAGTTCCTGCTCCACCATTTACAGGCTGAGAGACGCCAGCTGTCCTGAAACTCCATCTCCTCACCTGTAAGACGGAGGTAAAAAGACTGGAGATTTTTTGGTACATAGGACAAGAGATCCATTGGAAATGACTCACAACACATAAAAGTCTGCTGTAGAGTCGGTAAAACCAGTACATTTGCTCAAGCTACTTTAAGCTGTGAAGAGGGTATTACTAAGCCTTGGTTTGGAGGCAATAAATGGCGTTCTTCCTTTCAGGATTCAGGTTTACTTGGCATGGAAATGCATTTTCATTGTCTTTTCCTGTCCCCAAGACACAAGTCCTCCAAAGCATGTCCAGTTTCCTTTCATTATCACTGCAGCAAGCTTGAAATTTTCTCCTAGTCCCCACTTCTCAGGTCCTCTGCTCTTAGCAGCTGCCAGTCTCAGTGAGAGATGCCCTGATCCCCACAACGTCACCATCTCCCATCTCCTCCCTGTGGATCCACACCTCCAAACCTCAGCTGAGGCTTATGCAATCCACCTTGTGGAATTAAAGGTTTACATTTTCACTTATGTACTAACCTTCCCAGTCATATTAGATGTTTACTGAACACTGGATATCTTCCTCCCTTGTTGCTAGCCCAAGTTAAATCATAGGTTTTCTATCCTCCTTCATTTAGCCTTGGGCTAGAGAATATAAAAACAGCCCCATCACCTTCCCCAGGCATGAGGGTTTTATCTTGATTGGTTTAAGCCAGTCATGGTAGCTTTGTTCCCTTTGTCAGTGGTTGAGCCACTGGACATGTTCCCTCACACTGAAAAAAAAAGTCACACGAAGAAGCCCTTTTCTGCCCTTGAATGTCTTCAAGGATGGACACCTGACCAAGTGGCAGCTAGGCAAGGCCAAGTTCTTGTGCCATGGAGGACAAAGCAGAATGAGGAAGTAACTGAACACTGGACGCCACGAGCTGCTGAGTGAGCGAACCTGTGAGTCACTGTGCTCAGGAGCACACACTGAATGAGCTGATGTCATTATTGCTTAAGCCCGTTCCAGTTGGGAGATTTTCCTCACTTGCAGCCTAAAGTACTCATCAGAGCCATTGACTCCCCACTGTGTTCATAATCAGTCTCCTCAGGCCCTGTTTGCAGCCCCAGCATCCTGGGGGTACAGTTCCTGACACTGCATCAGGCAGATGACATCAGGGGTGCTGATGCCCCTGGTTAGAGTACATGGCCAGCCTCACCACTAAGGCCCACATCGAAGCCACAGCCCTCAGGTTGCCAGACTTCAGTGGGGCAAATTGCTTCCATCTCTTCCCTTCCTTGTGCAGCTACAACACCTCTCACTTGAACTAGTTCAAGTACAGTTTTGCTAATTCTCCTACCAGTCTTGCCCCCGACTCTCCTTGGTTGTTTCTGTTGTTATGAAATGAACTAAGGCCCACCTCTCCGTGTCTCCTGCTTTAAAGCTCCCACTGTATACAGGATAAAGTCAACCTCTTCTGCATGATAAAGAGACTCCACCAGCAGGTCTCCTTTCCTGTTTCATTTTCCCAAAGGTTCCGTTGTCCTTTGTGCTGTAATGACACCCATCCTCACCGCATGACCGTCATTGCCCTTTGCCTCTATATTCTTCCTCATATAACCACCTGCGCTTCCGTTTCTGTTTCTTTCTGCATCTGGCTAACCCTAGTGGCTTTGAAGTCTCAGTACTGGCCTCATGTGCTCCTAGAACACTTCCTGAACTTCTAAGACCTTCTAAATCCTATCTGCAGGGCTTCTAGAGCACTCTGCGTATCCAGACTATAGCACTAACTACATTAGCATAAACATTTATGTTTGATTCCATCTCTCCCTCTATACCCTAAGATCCTCAAATAATGGAGAAATTATTATGAATTCCAGTCAAGAAACTAACATAGCACCTAGAACACAGTCAGTCCTCATGTGATTGACTTAAAATTTTGAATTTTACATTTGCTGAACACACAATTTTTTTTTTAATTTTAAAAGTAAAAGAACAAAAATACTAACAAACATACACACAGTAGCACAAGAACAGTACAAAAACCGAACTACAGATAAGGTGGCAGGGGATCAACAATGGTTGTTGTATTACACGTTGGTAGCTTCAAAGTGTATACTCAGGACAATACAAATAGACATACAAAATTGATCAAACAACTTATCATCGATTGTTTCCCACATCGAAATGACATGAGACAATAGTGCAACCATGTCAGCCATCCTGCACATACATACTTACCTATGCAGGTGTCCCCCTCTTCCTCTTCTCCTTCCCTTCATCCCGGTTGCTCTCTGCCCTTGAGCAGTCTCCCTTCATACCTCCCAATCTATATTCTCACCTCCAGGTTCCTACACTAATAATACTATATGCTGTTTGCACATGCACATCTGGTTTACCTTACTTATGAGTATGGTCTCTAATTGTGACCATTTGCCTATAAAAGCCCCAGATTGTCTTTCTTTACAGCTGAATAATATTCCATTGTGTAAAAATGCCACAGTTTTTTAATCCAGTCCTCTGTGGATGGACATTTGGGTTGCTTCCACGATTTAGCTATTACAAATTGTGCTGCTATAAACATGGGTGCACATATATCACGGCGATATGCTGTTTTCAGATCTTCTGGGAAAATACCCAGAAGGCGGATAGCTGGGTTGAGTGGAACCTCTAGACCTAGTTTGCTGAGGAATCTCCATACCGAACTCCACAGTGGTTTCACCAGTCTGCATTCCCACCAGCAGTGCAGCAGAGTTCCTATTTCTCCACAGCCTGGCCAGCATTTGTTATTGGACGATTTCTTGATGCTGGCCAATCTTACTGGGGTGAGATGAAATCTCAATGTTTTTATTTGCATTGAACACACAAAATATTCAACCTGGAGAAAACATAGACCAAACCACACCCCCGGGGAATGACCAAGTGAAAAGGACATACATCAGTTACTGAGCCCATTTATGTACACAGAGATGCTTAGCTGGAAAGGATCCCTCACTTAAGAAATTGACCTAACACAAGTCAAAGAGTTATTTCAAAGCTTATTTCAAAACTAGTCCTCTGTGGTACTAAAATTGGAGGTACAGTAAGTGGCTCTATTACTAAAAATAAAAAATGTCTTTAATAAATGAAAGGACCTAAACCAGACCACCCAGAAAGAGACTGGAACTAAGACAACAGACTTGCTCAGTTTAGCATAGCAGGAAAAGTTTGGGGCTGAATTGGGGATGCACATGCATTGAGAAAGAGGTAGTAGAGACCCTTTAGAATGAGCCATTGGTTATAGCAAAAATGGCAGGAATGAACAAGGACCTTTCGAGAAAGGATGGACACCAGTTAATCTTGGATTTTCCACTGATAAGTCCGTATGAGACTAGTCTCTGTCCACACCGTCGCTTTCCTAAAGCCTCACCCACAGCTGTTCACATCTCTATGTCCCCTGCCATTGGTAACTACCTACTGGGGGAAATTAAGAGTAGACAGAGCAGCCGCACAGGGAAGGACCAAAATAAGAACTGAGAAGGAGCAGGAGTCGAACTCTGGGGTGAAAGTGGACCAGGGAGTCTCAATCTCCATCTGCCTAAGACACACACTCACCCCAACCTAAAATGCTGGGCTTGGGGCAAAATATTCCAGAGGACAAGGAATGAGAACTTCTCATTATTTTATTTCCATATCCAAGACTGGAGGAATACTGGGTTTGTGCATTTACATATATAAGTGACATATATGTATTATATGTGTGAACAACATATGTATGGATATGCACATAATGCATGTTTGTAAGTATGTGTGTGTATATAGAGGTATAGACTGTGTTTTCTATTTTAAAACAAATTAGTACTTCGTTTAATTATTAGTAAGTTCTTAAAAAGTATTTAATATTAAATATTTAATATGTTTTCAAAAATAGGCACTCGGCAAAGAAAAGTAACAACACAAAGAAAAGCACTGCTTTCTTTCTTGATTTGTTGAGTGCTAAACTTGGAGCCTTCACAATTTCCTTTAATTTTTACCATTCTCAGCCTTGTAAAGCAGTTAAAATCTGAGGGATAATTTGTGCCAGTTCTGCCTGTACCTCACTCCTGCAAGTCACACAGTGGCACACACCTTTCCTGGGTAACTCCCTTGGCCTTTGGAGTCAGCTTTTCTTTTGTTTGTTTTATTCTTCTTTCAGAGAAACATTTAAGAAATATGCAGTTAAACCAAGGGCTGTAGTGTACTCCTATGACCCTGTTCTTAGAGAGAGAGGCTGAAGAAGGTGGATCACAAGTTTGAAATCTGCCTGGACACCCCAGCAAGATTCTGTCTCAAAATAAAAATTGCTTTTAAAAGTTGACTATGTAGAGCATCCCTGAGTTTGATCTCCAATACCATGGGAGGAAGAGGAGGAGGAGAGAGAGGGAGAGAGAGAGACAGAGACAAGACAGAAATAGAAACAAGAGGAGAGGAGAGGAGAGGAGAGGAGAAAAGCTGTCAGACAGAAGCTGTCAGACACTTCTTTTTCCCGGCCTTACCTGTCCCAGCACCCTGAAGCCCAGAAAGATGAGTCATTGTGGTTCACCTGCAGCCCTTATTCTTTTTTTTCTTTTTTTTTTTTTTAGAAACATAAAAGTACAAAAACATATTGACAAACAGACACCCATTGTCATAGAAAATAGTACAATCACAACTAATCTATAGACAAGGTGATATGGTCTCCACAGTTGTTGTTGCTTTATCCATTGATATCTTCGAATTGTAGATGTATGGACCCATATACAGACATGCAAATTTAGTCAGACAGTTTATCCTCTCAACAACAGAAAAAAAAAAAAAACAAAAAAACACAAGAACCAAAAATCCAAAGACAAGAAAGAAAACAGGCATACATCAACAA
>PVLD010015850.1:0-29626 GCA_004027595.1 Dinomys branickii
ATCTCCCCGTCTCTTCCCATGTCTCTACCTTGGTCCCAACCCTTCCGTGGATAATTTGAATTGTGTGCAGAATCTTGGCTTGGTGTGCCTCCAGTCTATAACTCTAATTCTGGATGATGACTTTAGCAAACAAGTCACCCTCAGTAGGGGAGGACAAATCCTCACCAGTCCTAACCAAGGCTTCGATCTGAACGGTAAGCAGCAATGTTAATACTTTGCTTTCTGAACATGAGAAACAAATACAACCTAACTGCACTCTTTTGTCACTGGCTGATTACATAACACTTACTGAATGCCTGTGTATCACCAGGTCCATAGAAATAGTGGCAACTGCTGTGTTTGTGGGACTTAGTGGTTTAGCTGGAGTGGTCTGGAATTTGGGAGTGAGGAGAGACAAGCAAACTGCTGCTTACAATAAAATGTGATCAATTAAAAAACATGCATAGAGACTTTGGGGGTTGAGATGAGCCCAGCCCACTCATCCCTGGGAGGTCATGCTGCAAAGGCCAGCACAGTTTTCCAAGGAAGGCGGTGCCTCAGGGAGCATTTAAAACTGAGCAGTTCCTGTGGTGAAGAAGATAGGGCGAGTGTTCCATGGCAGAGCCGGAAGGCGCTGACTTGTGCAGCTGGCTTAGGAGGAGCTGTAACTAGGCTGCCATAGCTGCACCATTCAGAGGCCAAGAAGTCCAGACATGAGTTTAGGAAAATAGGTGGGGGTGCGACTGGGAAAGCTTAACATCAGGCATCACTCGTGGCAGCTTCTCAAGACAGGCCCGATTTATGCTTACATTGCAGTATAGTTGTTAATAACGTTCCAGTTCCATGCTCAGAGTGAAACTCTCAGACACGATCCAGTTTGCATCACAAACTACATGTTCATGCTAAGGAAATTCAACTCATGTAGAACTAAATTTAACATTGTCATTATTTGATGATTTTGTGTACAGAGATGTCACTGTCATATCTCAAATTGAGAAACAATGAGTTTCAAGGAGTTGTAGTTGTTTGCACAGTAGACTGCAATGACATAATGTGAAAGTGGCTTTGAGAGAGGCTAGACAGGAGACACAGACCACACTTATAAAGTGGAGTGTGCAAGAAATGAAGAGCTGATCAAAGACAGTGACAATGGCGTTAGGAAGAAAAAAGACTGAAAAATGTTTAGAAGACAAATATTCTTGAACATGGTGATGGGATGGATTGGTTTGGTTTGGAAGACTGAAAGAAACACAGTGACCAAAAAAACTGTCCTCAGCGTTTTGGCTTTGGTAACTATATTGAGGTGGATACAGGGATAAGGATTCAGGAACCATGAGGAGAACACATCTGGTGGCAAAATCGTTGGTTCACTTTGAAGACAAATTTCTTATCTCTAAATGCACCTCATCACATGAACCTTATCAAGAAGTGCTGTGCTCCTCTTTTTGACATCCATCTTAAGCAAGTATAGAATTTTTGAGGAAAAAGAGATCAGATTTCAAATGTCTGAGGAATGCTGTCCTTGAGAAGTACTTGCTAGTGGAAAGTGCATGTTGACTTGACAGCCTATCAAAATTAGAAGGTAGAAGGGAAAGGGGAAAATGGGAGAGCCGCAAGCATCAATGAGGTGGCAAGAGCTGGTGCTGGAGAACACAGACAAACTGTAGACTGGCCTCCCTCGCTCCCAGATGGCTTCAAAGAAGCCTTAATGTTACGCGCTAGAGTTTCAGAGCTGCCTGAGAGTCCCAAAGCTGATTTATATCTTTTCTTTTCCTGTAGGAATTGTTGAAATTCAAACACTGTCATCTTTATTTATTCTTCTAAAAAGTACATTTGGTTTAAAGATTCTGTTTGCTATAGATGGGGAAAGGATTTATATCCAGCTCGCTAGCACGTGGAAGAGAAGAACATTAGGTCTGTGTGGCACTTTCAATGGGAACATAAGGGATGATTTTCTGTAAGTATGATTTATGTATGGCCAACTGGGTTTAATGACTGGTAATTTAGAGGATACAAATTCATTAAACATGTTTACTTAACTAATAGGAGCTTAGCATTCGCTGTTCCAAGAGCTTTACATGGATCATCATATTTAAATTGCATAGCTACCCCCTCATTACTGTTTATTTTACAGATAAGGAAAAAACCAAGGCCCCAGAGCAGCAAATAAATCATTCAATGTCTGTTACATTGGAACTAGGTTTAGAATTTAGTGTGACTCAACCTGTGTGCTGACTGCTACCTGCTACTCTCTGCTGTGTATCAAATGAACATTACCCTATTTTTGAAAACTTACAGCTATTTAAAAATCTCAATAGAATTTTATATTAGTGTCAGTTTAAAACTCCTGATATCATGTGGTACTAGTAATAGTTCTAATAATAAAGATAATAGAGATATTAAGATATATAGGTGATAATAATAAGGATATTTTGACATCTAAGTTAGTTGGGTTTTGTGGAAGTTGATGGTCCATTGGAAGAAAAGAAACAAAAAGCATCCAAACTCTTCCTATCAAATCCCTGTGAAGAGAGCAGGGTGGGGTTTAGAGAAGATGCTCTGAGTACCTATTATTGAGCTAACAGCAATTTAAGCAGGATGTGTTCTCATCCTCAAGGAGCTAGTGCTGTAGATCAGCAGAGGATAAAACCTTTAAGAAATACGTAAATTTAAAGTCAGACTATGGTGGTTGTAGAAATTTGAAGGGGGAAGTGAATGGAAGGGTGACGTTGGTCAAAGTTTCAGGAAGAAAAGATGAAATTCTGGAGATCTACTATGCACAGCTGTGCCTAGAGTTAATATGTTTTGTATTGAAAATTGCAAAGAGAGTAGATATTAAGTGTCCTCAACAAAAACGGTAACTACATGAGGTGATGGCTGTATTTATCAGCGTGGTTAACCATCTCATGGTGAGTATGTGTTTCATTAAGCATTGCATTGTACACCATGAATATATACAACTTTTGTCAGTAACAGGGTAATAAAAAGATCACTAAGAGGAAATATGAGTGCTAGGTAAAGCATTAGGAAATAATACACTTAAAAATTCTGAGGTCATTTTTAAAAAGTTGTCTTCTGCTTTGTGGTTGTGGCTGGAAGCATAACAGGAGTTTAGAGAAGGTCTTTGTAGGCCGACTGCTAGGGGACATTTCATAGAGAAGCTATGCCCTAAAAAATATTCAAAACCCACTTTTACACCTATTCTTCTTTCTGCTTGGTGTTCTTCCTCCTCCTAATCTTTTTCATGAACTTTTGTTTGTTGTTTAATCCAACTCAGACATTATTGCTTCAAAAAGCTAGCTTATATCCCACCAGACAATGTTAACTCTAGCTGGTATCTATGAAAATTCACCATTTATCTGTTTGGTGTCCACAGAAAAACTTCACAGGCCATGAGAGTAAGAAATATCTTTCATCCTTGTGCTCACAGGAATCTGTATACAGTGGTCAAATAGAGCATCCAGAAGAGAATTTGGATAGGCTAGGAGCACTGGCATTTAAGATTTTAAAAAATTATAAAAACAGTTTCTTTTATCTCCTGTGTGATTAATTTGCTTTTGGAATTTTTAAGAATTTTATTTACTTGGAGGTCAGAGATATTGATATCTTTATCACCTTTTCAAAACAGAAACTATGTTAAAGGGCTTGGCTAAGATATTCAGAAAAGACATTAAGCCCGCTTTCTCTGTCTTGTTTGTCACAATGGGTTAGCAGTGAACGCTTAACAGATGGCAGATCTGTCTGCCACTTTCCAAGGCACCAGTCTCCCGCAGGCATAAACACTCAGGCACGATGAGGGCGCAGGATAATATTTCAGAGTCAGAGGTATCTTTCCAACATTGTTTAGCTTCCCAATTTAAGTAGTTAAAATTCTTTATTTCCCAAAGGTTAATGCGAATCTGAAGACATAGCGTAATGGAAAATATTAATTCTAAATTTATTTTGCATGTCCTGTGATAGAAAAGTCAAGTTTGGTGAGCTGGAAGGTTATCTTATAAAATGATATAAATAAGTAAATGGGTCTACATTTGGCCTCTGAATTTTTAGAAATTTATTGTTTTAAGTAAACAATAAGCGGAAAATAAATGAAATAAGAGTCGGGCTCCAGGTCAGTTCCCCCTGGGGACGCGGACTACACTCATCACCCTAACTAACTCCTTCCGTTTTCCCTGGGACGGGGAGAGGGAAGGGAAGGCACAGACTGAGAAGAAAAGGCCAGTGCCGCTCACACAGTTTCTTTGAGTGCCAGTGTCTTCAGTGGAACAAAACAAGATTTTCCACTGGATATTTCTTATAATCATACAATGGTTTGATATAGAGGAATAGGAAAATGAGGCAAGAGACGAGAGTCCCGGAATGGATTCTCACGGAATGGTGCGGTTTCCTCTTTCTTGTTAGTTATTGTGGTGAGCCTCTCTGCAGGCTGAGGGGTGACTGAGCTGCGTTGTTGCTAAAGTAATTCATTTTTTAAAGGTATTGTTGTGAACTTGGTTGAAGACTACTCTTCTACTGGGCCATGTTACAGTGGTTAACTCGGGGGGACTCATGGTCTGATCAAAGCTTTCCGCAGGAGACGCAGAAATCCTCCTTGATTTTTATGAGTTGTTCTGACTGTGCCTGGCACAGGGCATTACAGGGATCATCTCTTAGTGAATGTTAACGTTAGATGTTGGAGGTGGAATTGCAAATTTGCTTCATAAGCATTGTTGTGGTTTCTAGGTCTGACCTCAGACAGGTAGATGTTTCTCTTCCACTTTAATTTGCTGAGGAAGCTGAAAAAGTGAGCAAACATGGGTGAATGTTCCTTTTCTACAATCTTTGAATTTTCATTTGGTTTGCTTGTTCATTTCATGATAGGACCCTAGAGGAAATTGATATAATGAATCCAAAGTATAGATTTGTTTGGGGTATTTGTTTTCAGCCTAAAAAGAATTATTCAAACCACCCACACCTCTGTCTCCACCCACACCCCCAACCAGACATATAAAGTTTTTGTGAATCATGTTCTGTTAATGCAGTGAGAAGTACAGTTGATTCTTGGCTTTGCCACATATTCATTTAACAAAACTTAATACTTCTCTGACATTCTGTTTTGCTTTCCTCTATGAAATGGATATAATGATGTTATAGGCTGAGAAGATAAATAAATGCATGGATGACCACATTTTGATACATGTAAACTTTCAATAACAGGAAGTTATACCACTGTAATTCTTAAAATGGTAGAAAATTTTGAACTCTAAGATATTTGTGCATATTAAGAGAAACATTATTCTCTTACATGTAGCTGAAAAGCATGAATAAATAAAATCAGAGTGACTAAGACGAATGTCTCCCTTGCTTTCCAGTTCTCCGTCAGGAATGATAGAAGGAACCCCACAACTTCACGCCAATGCATGGAGAGTTTCCTCCACTTGTTTCGCACCTGTGCATGTCCCAATGGTGGACCCATGTAACATCAATCAGCAAAATAGTAAGTCTTCCCTTATACATAGAAACAAATGTAAAGTGTTCTACATAAGACTGTGATGTTAGAAATTTATATAGAGGCTTTAAATTCGGATTTATCTTTATTATGACAAAATCAGTGGCATTCCTCGTGTACTTTGTTTAATATTATGACTTTCTATATGCCTTTGTGTGTGCTCTAGCTGTAGAAAAGAATGGAAAATGAGTATGTTATTTACTGCTTTGCATTCACAAATTTGCTTATTTTACATATTTAGGAATTCCTTCTTTCCAAATGTGGGCTAGCGTTTTGGAACTTCCAGATTCTTTCAGGGCTGAAGAAAAGTCTCTGGAAATAGTCTAGCAGTGCTTTTATAGTTCTAGTATGTTTCACTACTATGTATGACACAAATGCTTCTGTTTACCCAACTATGAGTTGCCACTCACAACTCAGAGTGTATCTTTTGCGGGGTATGGGAATCAAACTCAGGGCCTCATGCCTGTCAGGCGGGCGCTGTGCCACTGAACTGAATCCCAGCCCCCCAAGTATTTTTAAAAGCAGGAAGTCAGTCACTCCAAGATGGCTTTGTGCATCTCAGCAGGCAGCAAATTGAAAGGCTTGTGCTCCACAGCTGTGTTTGCAATGGATGTGCAACTCTGCGTCAAAAATTTTGGGTACAGGGCTGGAGGTACAGCTCAGTGGGGTAAGTGCTTGCCGCTAAGCACTACGGCCCTGAGTTCGATCCCCGGTCCCGGAAAAAAAAAAATTTTTTTTTGGGTACATTTTTTCCTTTAATGGCAGAGCAAACCATCTTAAGGATCACTTTTATCAATAAAATAAGGCTTTTATTTATTGTAAAATCATTTTGCCAAAGAAAAGTAATGTGTGTGCTTAGACAACTTTATAATTTGAATTTGTTGTACTTATTTTGGCTAGTTTAGTTTTTAAGTAGTTACCTTTTATACATTGCTAATGTTAGTTGACCATCTGTGTATAATCTCTGGCTTTGGTAATGGTCCTTGAAAGTGCTCTCTTGACTGTTGTGCATTTTTTAGTTATTAACTTTTAAGAATAGTTTTGGTATAATGGAAAGAGCAGAAGATATCTTGCTCTTAATATCTTTTTTTAAAAAAATTAAATCTTTTAAACTTGAAGAACATTATTAAGTCACTAGCTTTTTCTATCTAAAGTGGGACAGGCCGGAGATTTGACCTCTGTGACTTACTACTTTTAATCTCATTCCCATTTAACAAAACTTAATCCTGTCTCCAACTTTTCTCTCATTCAGTCTTCCTCCCCTAATCTTATTTAGCTTCTAACTCTCTTGATTTTTCTCCTAGATAGCAGAGCAACTTTATTTTTAAAATTTTAATGACATTTAAAGGTTTAAGTAGAATTCAGTTAGAAATTAGGTTACTTTCTGGTTGCTTCTTTAATTATTTCCTCTATTATATGACATTTTGCTATATTTTCTGTCACTTTCTTCCCATGTTCTATGTATTCTATTATGTATAATTTAGACATCATCTTTTGTTATCTTTGTCATGAGTGTGATTTTCTTCATTCTCAAAAGAATGGTATCGATAGACAAATACCAGTAATTCTGATCTTGATTCTGAAGGACATTTTTTTTCATAAGAATCTTCTTGAGTTCCACTCTACTTAATGTCAGTGAAAATATACTTTCACCTACAAATACTATGGCATGCAATAATGGCCACACTGGTAAATTATTTCACTCTCTCAGGATCCTTATGGTTTGGGATATGTGCACCCCCAGTATACTGCTAAGCTTTTATCATTTGTTATCATATATGTATGAATATCCAAAGCAAAAGTGTAAGAGGTAACTAACAGGCTTCCTTCCTAACAGAAATATACTTAAAAAATTTTCAGCAAAGTAAGTACAGTATGATTCTTTGGTATTGGAAATATCTCTGATGTAGTTTATTTGGCCTTGCAAAGATGATGGTAATGTAAAAGTTGACCCATTATATCTGTGAGTAAACCAATACAGTATAGGTTCACTGTGTCAAGAAACCATTCATCTGTCCTTTTTCAGAAAGATGGCATCTACATTATTTTGTCAACTTCTTTTGTTGATTCTATAAATGATAATAACTGATCAGTCATTCTCAAGGAAAAAGTCAACAAATTTGAAGATGTGATATCGGTTCTGTCTCAAAATGATAAGATATCTCTATCTTAGGGGCTTCAACATGTGTGCCAGCCCTTAATTTCTGTTCTTATTCATTTATTCTTGCATTTGTGGATGCATCTATAAAACACGATTGAGCTCCTAACATCTGCCAGACATTGTGCACTGCACTGGGCAGACACTGAGATGAATGACTGTGTGGCGTCTGCCACATTACCATTCACCTCAGAGACTTTACTGGAACAGCATGATTCCCAGTCTTTCACCAATGACTGTGTAATCTTCAGAGTTGCTATAATCTGAGACCACTTGCATTACTTGTGGGCATCTGGAGATAAGTCTTCTGATATTCCTCAATTCTCAGGCAATGGTTGATTGAGACTACTGCTTCTGTCAACCCTCTGTTACCCATGTTAGTCAGGTACAGTACATTTTCCTTTCTGTTGTTGGATTTTGGCAGAAGGTTACTGAATATGGAGGAACTGTTGTTACCAATATCATGAAGGCCATAAGCAGACAAAGAAGAAAACTATGAGCCAGACATACTGATTCTCATTTAAAGTATGCAGTGAATGTCTAGGAAAGCAAGCTGCTTGACCAGTTCTGGGACTTGATAATTAGGACCAGATCTGAACTAGTAAATGAGATGCTAATGTGGTTCTTTGTCAGTTGGCTATGCAGCACACTGTGATGTCATCCACCAGGAGCTCTTTGCTCCTTGCCACGTCTACGTTAGCCCTGGGCTGTACTATCAGCTGTGCCGCCATGATGCGTGCAAGTGTGGAAGTGCCTGCCTGTGCAACGCTCTTGCCCACTATGCCTACCTTTGTGGTCAGCGTGGTAGCCCCGTTGATTTTAGAGCTCAAGTTTCATTCTGTGGTGAGTACCATGGCACTGATAAAGACCAGATTTAGGATTTTTTTGTGTTTGTAGTTATTTCTACTTTTATTTTTAAGTGGGAGGTCAATATTGCATGGAAGTTATTAGAAATTCTTATAGAGTACACACCTGAAAAATAAATGAAATATCTACTTTCTTACAATTGGACTCGTTAAGTAGAACAATAAATTTTGACTATTTTTGTTTTTAAAATCAGAGACAATATTGGATAAGACCAATAACTTGATCATTTTTGTTATGAACAAAATTAAAATATAATTATATGTTTTGAAGTATGCATCAGAAATCATTTGAAAAATTTGAAAATATTCTTTTTATGGAAATGTCATATATAAATATTGGAACATATGGAAAAGCATTATGTGATACAGTGATGCAGTTGGTCTGTAGTCAGTAGGCAAGTTATATAGTAAGCAATCTTTCCCAGTTCTTGGGCTCCAATTGTTCTGATTAGGTTACATAGTATCTTCTGGTCTCATTTATGATAGATATTTCCTATATAGCCTACAACATTTTATCATCTAATCTTTATGAAGTCCTCCTCACCTATTTAAAATCATTTGTGACCCAGATTTGGAGGTACCTCTCCACTGCCACAGTGGTTTTAGAAAGGTGTTTCCAGTTCTTCAGGGTTGTCAGTAGCCAGTATTTATGTTAATTGCTCAGATTTGGCTTTCCAGGACTCAAGTAATGTAATTCTAAAATTAATATAAACTCATATACCATATGTGTACAGAATGTAAATCTAGAATTGTGATTTCTTAGTGGTAACTTTATTTTATCACAGACTTTCAGTTAGAGAAATTTTCATGGCTTCTTCCTGTATTGTGAGCAGCTTTCATTTAGTGCAGGATTTGGAAAACTACAACCCTTGGGCCTCTTGTGGTTTTGAAAATAAAGTTTATTGGAGAACAGTCATGCTCATTTGTTTACGTGTTGTCTGGCTCCTTCTGAACTCACGGGCAGATGGGTAGTTGTGGAGACTGTGGCCTGCAAAGATAAAAATATTTGCAGTTTGGCTCCTTACAGAAAAGATTTTCCGACCCCTGATTTAGTCCTCCCTTTCAACTCCACTTTGCCCCTTGAGCAGTTCAAATAAGAATCTTTTAATTCCTTGCTTTGCGAAGGATCAGCTTTTTTTTTTTTTTTTCCTTCCCTCGTGGGCAAAATCCGGGGTCCAAGACTGCTGTGATGAGTCAACCCTTTCTTCACTCAAAATCCTGGATTTTATTTTCTTCCTTTCTTCTGGCATCTAGGAATTTCCTCCCATTTTTTTCTCACAGTTAATTATGTATTCAAAATAATTTCAATTATGTTTCTCTACGTTTTCTAGCTGTTTGTAAAAGTATATTTTTAGACTATTTAGTTTGTCTGACATAACCCATCAGTTTGCCTAAAGAGAAACTGCAGGGCTTAGAAAAACATGATTAAGAAAACAAAACAATAAAATCTCTACCAAGTATTGATCAATAAAATGAAACTTTGCCTTAGCTGTGGAAGATTAAAAGTTTATTTAGATTCTTAAAGAATGCTGTGAAGATGGTTTTAATAACATAGCAGTATGTAGATTTAAAATGTAAAGGTAGGAAATTTTTTCACACATACAAAAGACCTTATGTATTAAAAATTATGGGACAGGCTATTACATATGTTAAGGGATATCAGATAAAAATATTTTAAAGTGGTTTTATTTGCCTGTTATCCTCCTATGGATGTCAGGAATCGCTTATTTTCTGTTATAGAATGCTGTACTGTTTTGTGTTTATTGATATGGAACGGGTTTTGCTTCATGGTTTGTGTCTACCATGCATATCTAAGTGAGCTTGTGATGCTCCCGCATGGTGGGCGAGTCTTTCTCAAGGGACTCTCCTCCGCCCCTAGCTGTGGTGTGCCAGAAGGGTATGCTGTATCACCACTGCGCCTCGTTCTGCCGCCGCTCCTGCAGTTCGCTCTCAGCCCCAGGGCAGTGCAATGACGACTGTGCTGAGGGCTGCAACTGTCCTGAAGGCAAATTCTACGAAGAAACGCTTAACTTTTGCGTGCCAATGTAAGTCATGAAAATGGGTTGACAGCATCCAGTTTTTTAATGCGTTCTTCTAGATTAATTGGCTTTTTAAAGTTGTTTCCTTAATATTTCTTAATGCTTTTTCCATGTTTTTCTTTTCTTCATGCTACATTTACTTCCAAGTAGCTATAAAGAACTAAAGAATATGATGATGAACAGCGGCGTGCATTCCTGCTTATGTTTACCACATCCACGTCGCTGACAAAGCCTGTATTTCATTGTCACGTGACAGGTTTTAGTAATGGGATTTAATGTCTGTTCGCACTAGGAAATTTCTCAATTCTCATTGGAATAAAGACTTTTTCTTATACAAAGGACAAAATCATGTATCAGTTGAGTTTCTCTGGGAATATATTCTGCGATTTTTCTTGTGAATAATATTGTGAATTGGATTTTAGGGCGCACAACTCGAAGTTCCATAAGACTTTGCCTCTAAAGGGTTTGTGCCATTTTTATAACAGTACTGCATTTAGTCTCACAGAATGATGACAACTTAAGGGTGTGCCCTACAGTGAAGGGTACAGATCATAGGGTCTGCTTACATTTTAGTGACTTTTGAAAAAATTTTTTATCCTATTTTATTTACTTATCCTTATTTTTCCTTGCAGATATCACTGCCGTTGTCATTATAGGGGCAGCATTTATCAGCCTGGGGAGCTTATCCCAACACCCTTGGGTTTATGGTAGGTTTCAATGAAGGGGAGTATATCTGACCAATGACATGCATACTAATATAATTTCCCAAATAAAACCATAAGTTCAAATATGTTCTGTAAAAATATATATGATATAGACTTTGTTATAGCCTTGTATGTGTGTGTGTGTGCATATATATACATTTCAGTATGGAGCGCCTGCATCTTGTACTCCTAACTGGAGAAAAGGATTCTTTATTTAAGAGTGACACAGTGAAACAAAATGCTTTAATTAGTTTTGGCTCTTGCATAGAAATGAGGGATGAGGTCGCTGTTCAAACATTGTATGTTACTGAGTGATCAGCATTTTATGGGCACACAAATAAAGAACAATTCCAAAGTAGATTTAAAAAATGTCACATACAGGAGTAAAGGAATCTCCTCCCCAGGGACGCCCAAGCTAGCACAATACCATTCATAGGGTAACACTCATTCCGGTTTAACCCGCCTGTTAGAAATGCAGATGCCTTCGTGCAGCAGGACACATTGTCTACGTTCAACTCCTGACCTTCCTCCTTCCACTGCATCACAGGTGCCTATGGGTAGTAACAGTGTAGGTAAGAATGACAGCGATGATGCCATCACTCCTCTGCCCCTTCTACTGTTCTGACACCCTTTTCTCAGTGCTTTACATTTGTTATGAAAACAGTCATCACTATGACTCTGGGAGATAGGTACCGTTGTTGTTTTACATGAGTCAAATGAGGCACAGGTGGCCAAGAAGTTGATAAGAAGCTGGGATTTAGTCCAAGGCATGCTCGTGCCACAGTGCTTGCTTATCTGCAGACCTTGCTCAGCAGCTCACTTTGTATCCACTGCAGAAATACCATTCATACTCAGGTTGCCTTGATCGCTATCTCTGTCTCTTTTCCACCCCCATGGTCTCCCAAGCCGGAGGTCTGAGAGTCTTGACCTCCTCTTTGCACTCATCACTCCTAGCCAGCCAATCTCTGGCGACTTGGTGTTTCACCTGACGTTGCTTCCTATGTGCAGTTCAAGTCCGTTCCTACCCTATTGCTCTAGCAATGCCTCTCGCTTTTTCTTCCATGACTTTTCAAAATTGTTTTACTTTGCTTTGTGTTGCTATGTATTTGATACTGAGCACTTCGTAGAAAAAGAGGTTTACTCAGTTCAGTTTTTGAGGTCTGAGAGCAATGTGCCTGGAGATGAAGGAAGATGGGGCGAGGGAAAGTGATGGGAAGAGGGAGGGAGAGGGAAAGTGAGGGAGAAAGACAGAAAAAGAGAGCAACAGGTAGATAGACAGACAGACAGACAGACAAGGTGTGATAGGCAGCAAGAGAGCAAGCCAAGGACGCCAAACTTGCTGAGAGCAACCCATTTTAGTGATGAATATCCAAATTATGAGTGAGTGAGAACTCATTCCTGGTGATGAAGTATTACTCCCCGTGAGGATGGTATCCGTGTGACCTAGTCACCTATGAGACCCCACCTCCCAACACTACCACTTTAGGGACCAAGCTTCAAGTGAGTTTTCAGGGGGACAAATCGTATTTGAACCAAGACATATCTGGCGCTCTATCCTCTAGTCTTGCCCTCCTTCCTTTCTCACAATTTTTTATATCTCTCTTAAATTTGATAAAATTGGATTTATTTATGTAAACTCAACAAAAACAAAATCCGTCTGTCCATGTGAAGAAAAACAGTTCAATTAGCATAATGATGTCATCCGTATTCCTTGCAAAAAGGCTATGTCAAGAGGGGGATGTGTGATACAGAAAACCAGGATATGGTGTGTGATCTGAGACCTGTCTGTCAGTTTCGCTATGCCATTCATAGTGTGGGTCCCACCTCTGAATGTCATTCTACTGGAGAAGTTTGCACATGTAGATTTTTCCTGTCCTGTGGATCTTAAATATAGAACAGAGGATCTGTTCCAAGTATAAAGGGAAATTGTGTTGGAATTATTGAAAACGGGTGTATTTTTCCCTTTCATGCTGTCCTCTTAAAGAGTTTTTTAAGTTGATTTGCCTGTATATTGTTTCTGCTTTCTGTCTTGACTTTAGGACCCAGGTTGCAAGGACAATTCTGACTGTACTCTATCTTCAGCACTGCTGCCAGAATAATTTTCCTAAAACACAAACCAAGCATCTCACTTCTCTGTTTAATGTAGTCCGTGGCTCATTTCTGGGATACAATCCTGGCCCCTCAGTAGGCACTGCCTCTGCCTTATTTCCATCCTTACCTCCTTGCACACTGTTACGCAGAGCACCGCTTTGCTGTCTCATGGCTTGTTTCCACTGAGTGTTGGGACCTTCCTACCATCTGCACTTGATCTTAGCCAAAAGGCCGAGAAGCGATTTTCCTACCATCTCCCTGTTATGACTCCATACACTCCTCAAAATTGTTCAGACTCTCCTGCTTTCATTTCCGTGATGTCAGTTGCCAGCAATTTTAAGTGTTTCTTTTTACCTCTACCTCCTCAATATATTTCTGTGTTGTAGGTACCACACTGCAAAAATAAGTTGTACGTCTCCTTCTCCCACTAGAGAATAAAGCCTAAGTTTTCTCTTTTTATCCCCAGGCCCGTCACCAGGGCCCACGTATATAGGTGTTGTATAAAAATAGGTTAAACAGAAATAGCTCTCTTCAAGTTGGACTTAGGCAATAATTCGTTTGTAAAAAAATATTTTGTGGGGAAAATGGTAATATTTGTATAATCATTTGTATACTCAATTTTTTGCATTACATTGTTGTTGAAATACAGAAAAAATAGTAAGGTCTTGGTTCATAAATGAATTATTTCTTTATTTCCAGTCAGTGTTCAAATGGAACTGTGCAGTGCGATGAATTAGCAACGCCCTCTCCTGGTGAGTTGCAGATCAGTTACTCCTTAAGGAGAATGCAGCTCGAATGCTACTTGGAGATTTCTGGTAGCCCATCAAAGACCTTTCTGCCTCTGTGCATGGAGATGGCCTTGGGGATGTTTCTCGCATGCTCCAGTGCTTCCTAACTTTGCACACTAAGAGTCAGAATATCCATTGTTCAGTTTGGGAGAGCGTATCAGGTTGCCTCAGGGCAGAGCTAATTGGCTGAGGGATTCTCCCTACTCTATCTACTACCACCTCAGATAGTCAGAGGGCTTTTGGAACATGATTTAGACACTTGTTGTAAGTCATTTGTGGATCAGAAACTGGGAAACTACTCTACACTTGGGCCTCTTAGAGTTTAATGTGCATGCAATCACCGGGAGATCTTGTTAAAATGCAGATTTTTGATTCTGACTCAGTAGGTCAGGGGCAGTGTCTAAGATTCTACACTTCTTTAGATGGCTAAGATAATGCCAGTGTTGCTGGCCCCTCAGAACTAGTAGTAATCAATTAAAAATGGCATGCAGAAAGGCGTCTATTGTCATCTCCTCTTAGAAACCCTTTGACATTTAAATATACTATCTATTATTTATTTATCATGTTAAGAGCCTCTAATTCTCAGTGACAATGGATAAATTCTGAGCAAATAATAAATGAACCCTTATTCATTTTATTGGACAGGAAGAGTTAGGCTGGTAAGAGAAATTGTGATCTATTGCTTTGTTTTGCTCAAAAAACCAGGTACATTCTCAGGATAAACTAGTTTTCGTATATGCCCTAGGTTGGCTTTCTGAGGATTCAAGCTAGTGTAGGTCATCTTTACAGCTATGTTTATGGATCACACCCACACTCAGCAGCTAAGGGTCATCTTGCTCTGCCCCATTTGCTTCAGGGTGACTCGTAGTTACAGAAGAGAAGCTTAGATGGCCAGCTTTCTCACCTGGAATCTTTCAGACATGATTGCTTTGTCCCCATGTAAGTGGCTTTCGTTTGATCCCCAAGTGTGTGCTGTCTATTGGTCCTGCATACACTCCGTTTACTTCTGCACCCTGGTGTGATGTGGACTAGTGAAAACACTGGCCCACATGTAGGGTAACATCTAGAAGTACCATGTTCATTGTGGCTGAGGAAAAGGTTAAATACGGACTGCATTTGCAGCCCTCAAAAATTTATAGTATGCATTTGGTTTTTGACCCCAGAAAATTATATACGAGTTATTACCTTATGAACAGTAGGAATTTTCAAACTCCAGTTCTGCAAGCTTTGATGATTAAGTAGATCTGGCTTGGTAATGTTTGTAAGCTCACCAACTGAACGTTATGGGATAAGAGTATTGTGTAATCATGACTGGTGAAATATTTTATGGTGAATTTTGTTTTGACGACAGATGCATGTCCATATGATTATTTGTGTATGGAACAAATATGAAGCTTTAAAGCCATTTCATCTGTTATTTATCTTTGAAGTTCATGCCTGCCCAGAAGGAAAGCAGTACTTTGACTGTAGGTTTCCTGATCCTGAATTACCAGCCGGGGGTGTAAATTGTGAAACTACATGTGCAAATCTGGCTATGAACTTCACCTGTGCCCCATCTTCCCCCTGTATAAGTGGCTGTGTTTGTGCTCCGGGGTAAGTCTCTCTTTCAGGATCCCACAGACCATTCAGGATTTGACAGAAAGCAGAAGTACACTTAAAATATTATTTACAGAAATATTCAAAATTGTTGTTTTAACTGGTGGCTAACTGTAAGTTGGTAGCTGAAAGACTTGCAATTATTTTGACAGACTCATGTAGCATGTACAATATTGTGAAAATAATATGCTCAATTGAGGAGAGACCTTATTTCAGTAGGAATTTTTCCTCAGATTCAGCTGCTGTTTTGGAAAAGTGATTATTACACTTTAGTGATACAATTCGTGCACATTCAAAACACTCCGGAAGTACATACCTTTGGTGTATTCTGATCCCACAGTTACTCTAGTTGGTGTTAAGTGCTAATAGTGATACCAACTGCATTATCTTATAGATGTTACAGAAAGCAACGTGTTGAAGCCACGCCGTAGAAAGGTTAGCAGTGGGAGCACTGACTTCACTTATGTCAGTGCTGTGCCACTATTAGTTCAGTGGTGTTTCTGCAGTTTGCAAGAAAATCTCAAATAGGCAACATGAGAAGTGGTGTGAGTGTGTGGGATTGTACTCAATAAATACAATTACCTATTTTATGACAGCCTATTGACGCTTTATAACTTTCCTTCAGTTGCAGAAATATCCAGTCAGTGAAAGCCCGACACAGAATCTGGTGGCTATTACCTTCCCATGGGCACCCGCACAGGCTGGCCTGCCAGGCTCTTGTCTATCTGATAATGAATAGAGTCAGTGCATGGGGAGGGGAAGCGCCATCCCAGGCAGACAGGTTACCCATTCTTCTTCAATGAACACGTTCCCACAAAGAGATTCTTGGGGGATCAGCTTGTATAAACCATGAGCAAAGAAGAGAGAGGTCTTGTGGTTTGTTTCCCAGGAGAATTGCATTTGTCTCAACGGCCCCTTTTGGAATAGGCTGAACAGAAAAGTGACTTGGGACTGGTATGCACCTCTTTAAAAGGAAAGGCATAGGAGGCAGAAAAAAGGTCACACAAGGACAGATGCCTGCCAGTGCAAAATAAAGACAGATAGTCAAGCCGAGGAGTAGATGGGCAAGGAAGATATTTTAGCATCAAGAACAAGGGAACTAGGGCCTCTTTTATGGCAAAATAATTGCAACCTACAGCACTGTTTGACTTAACTTTGACATACCCTACTTTTGTTTCATGCAGTGTGCTTGATGTTAGTATTTTTTAAAACAATCTATTTACCATAACTTTTGAGTTTTAGACAATGGTTATTTATTAGCTAAATATCATTTAAAAAACTAAAGAAATTTCCTACTCCATCTCTGATTATATTGAAATATAGTTAGAATTGACGCAGAAGTCTTTGATTGGTATGGGGATAATTTTGTTACTAGGATGTTGTATTATAAACTTGTTTATGGTAATGTGATTTAGTTTGTCTTCCATGTGACCTTATCAGGCTCTCTTTGGGACAATAGCCTAGTATCACTTGTTTTCATGGGGCTCCTGAAAATGCCAGCTGTTCACTGACTATAAAAGGACCACATAACTCTAGTTTAGAAATTACTGTGGACTGAAGAAATGGAAAGTACCGTAGTGGAAAGAGTCAGATAAAAACAGCTTTAAATGTTAGTCCTCTTTGTTAGCTTCAGAATCTCAGGGCACATTAATTACTCACTTGGCATATCAAGTTCTCATTTTTTAAATGGGCATAATGATGTTTGCGTCATGGATGGTTGAGCACATGCAATGCATCATCAGTTATAAGGTAGATGCTTAGTGAATGCTTAGTACGTATGTGTTTTAGTTTCTTTTTGCTGGAACAAAATACCTAGCACAATTTAAAGCAGATGTTCATTTTATTCGTAGTTTTTAGAGGGTTCAGTCCACGGTAAGCTAGCTGATGGACAGATGGGCACGGCAGAAGGGTAGTGAGAAGGGCCGGGCAGAGGACAGCTACTATTTCATCCCAGAGTAGCCAGAAAGCAAAGAGAAAGGGGAAAGAGCCTGGGAGGAAGACGTACCCTTCCTGGTGTGCCTCCAGTGACGTGCCTGTACTGACTGTCTCCCCGCTTCCAACAGCATACTCACTGTGAGCTCCACTGATGACGATAGCACCCCCAAGGCCCAATCACCTCCGAAAGCTTGACCTCT
Source organism: Dinomys branickii (assembly GCA_004027595.1). Classification (NCBI taxonomy): domain Eukaryota; kingdom Metazoa; phylum Chordata; class Mammalia; order Rodentia; family Dinomyidae; genus Dinomys; species Dinomys branickii. Next base: position 17,842 of record PVLD010015850.1, read on the forward strand.
GACGCAGAAGCCTTTTGGGGGACATTCTAGATATCCTGCTACCCACACCTACTAAGAGCAATTAATTTAGAGTGATTTCTAGCTTCCTTCTTCCTTCTTTCAGTTTTTGATTAGTTAAAGAAAACTTGTAGGTCAGCATAACCAATTAAAACCACTACTTTGGCCAGGTATGTAAGGATTGTGGTTCATTAAGATGAGACAAAGTTTATGAATCCCTAATGTTTGGAGCAGTATGTTAAGCTATGGGATTGGTGGTTGAGATGCCAACATATACATGTACTAAATAGTCAAAAGTACTGCTTTTTATTATTGATCTTTATTATCACCATATGACATTTAATCAAGTACTTAATTCGCTATATTGCATCCTTTAATAAAGTTTTTAAAAAATTACTAAGAAGTATAAGGAACATGTGACAGAGTCGGAGGCAGCCAACATTTGCACTGAAAAGATTGCACTAAATTGAGAGATAAGAGAAGGGTTTTCTAGAAGTAAGAGATGCAGGACCAGGGATGTAGCTCAGTGGTACAGCGCCTACCTAGCAAACATGCACGAAGTCCTGAGTTTGATTCCTGCTTCAGAAAGAAAAAGAAAAAGAAAGAAAGAAAGAAGAAAGATACCAAAGCCAATGGGAGTGACAAAATACTGATAAAGCTGAGATAAGGGACTATAGCATCTATGGCACTGCTGGTCTGCAAGAAATAGATCTGATGAAAATGCATCATCTACCTAATAAAGTTTCTTTATTTACTTTTGCTTAACAATGAGTGTCTTTAATGTTCTAGGCATTGAGCCAGCACTAAAACAGTACTAATGGCCTCCTGGACTTTAAAGTCCAGTGGACAGCATATACCTCCATAAGAAAGCACTGTTCTCTCTGAGCAGACAGCAGAGCACTAAAGGAACAAATGTGATTATTTCTATTTGAGAGAGGAGGCACAGATTCAGGGTTCCAGATTCTATTGCTATATTTTTCTTTTAGGTGCTGGTGACCAAGCCAGGACCTCACACAAATCAAGCGAGAACTCTACCACCGAGCCACAACTCAGCTCTAGGCTAATTTGTTTTTTGTCTTTTTTTTTTTTTTTCTTTCTGGTATCAGGAATCGAACTCAGGACCTGTGTTTGCCAGGCAGGTGCTTGTGCTACTGAGCTGTATCCCCAGCACCCTAGGCTAATTTTTATAATGCTGAATTATTATATTTTAAAGCAAAGTCATGAAAACTATACATTTATTTATTTTTGGTAGCTATGTATTTTTATTATCTTACTAATTATTTTCATTATTTTTATGAATGATAGCCTGATTTTAAGAACTGAAGAATATTGAAAAATATTTTATTGACAGTATTGAAATATATATTAAATGTATGTGTTCATTTAATTTTCATATCCAAATATTTTTGTAGCACAACCAAATGAATTCCTCTCTGATATTATAGTTTAATTTATATGTTAATATTTGTATTTATATTTTATGTTAAAATGAAATTGGTGTACTTTTGTGGGCATAGATATCTTTGAATATTTTTAATAGGCAATTTTCAAAGAAGGAAATAACACAAGAGGAAATTAGCATTCAGTTTGCTTCATGATTTCACTTCCAAACTCTTAAATAAAAGTTCATGATTCTAATTTTGAGCACTGTAAAGCTTTGATTCTGCTCTGTATTCTATAACAGGAAATATTGTCCATTGCATAATTTACTACTTTATCAAAAATTATTAGATTCCATGGACTCTTCTTAGTAACAAATAGTGTGAAGACTGGGACTTTGGTTCCTGTTTAAATATTTTCTTCAGAATGATTCAGTTTGTTGGAAATTTAGGGTTCTATCTCACTTTGGTTGTAGTGTGCAAGAAATGAAAAGATTGAAATTCAAAATATATTGTTTCAAAGAAAAATGTTTTAAAAAGCCCTGAAATGTAGTTCAGTGTGAAAGCTCTGGGTACAGTCCTCAGTGCTATAAACACACACACACACACACACACACACACACACACACCATAGAATGTAACCATTTGTTTGGCATTTATTTAGCACCATGATATATAAGGTATTGTGTTAGAAAGAGGAAAGACTATAGTCAACCCTCCCAAGGTCACATATGTAGTTAATAAAGAAAATAGTGTTGAACATGACAAGATTATACACTAAAAACTGAAGTTACCAATCTGTACTCATGAGATTTTGCTTCTTCACTTGGAAGAATGGCAGAGCACAAAGGAAAGTGCTATGTTCCCGAGAGCTGTCCATGTATCTGGAAAGACTGGGAGTATCTCTCAGGAGAAGTGATTGCTACACCATGTTATACCTGGTAAGGAGACCTATTTCTTTCCCCAAATTTTTCCTGAGAAATTGTATGACTGCCAGTTATCTGTTGAATTTATTTGATGTGACTGATCAGAAATAAGAAACTCAAGCCTAAGTGAATAAGATTTTGAAGACAGTAACGGACTACCGGGGAACTGCTTGAACAGGGAAAGCATACTGTTACCTATGCATACTCCTTTGGCCCAGAAGAAAATAGGGAAATAGGACAATCTGGAAATGTAATTGGAAAACATATCTCAAGCTTATTGGAAAGTGCTAAATGTTTCAAAGACAAGACTGTATTCAATGGAAGTTTTCCTTTTGAAAATGAAAGTAATACCATAAAGCAAAAGTTGAATATAATTTCCTTAAAATATGGACAAAGACTCTAAATTCAAAAGTAAGTTTATGTATTGACTGAAATTCAGTAGATGATACTGTATTCTTTTGGCTAATAGTAGACCAATGTTGAGTTTTCAGTCCATCTTCAACTTCTTGTGTGACCCAGTCACAAATTTGAGGCTTGATTTTGATGTTGGACAATATATTTAAATACGGTGTAAATACATGCCTCAGTTTTCAATGTAATAGGTGTCAAAATTGACTGGCAATATTCCTAAGGGTTATTGGTTTCGTGAATGCCTTGAATACAAACCTTCCATTTTTTTGGCCATTTGGAAAACATGAATTATAGCCAAGTTTATTAATACGGTAACTCATGTTATTTTTTAATAGTATTTGTCGACGAGGCATGTTCAATTGTACGTATTATCCGTGCCCAGCAGTGTGCACGATATATGGGGACCGGCATTATCATTCTTTTGATGGACTGGAATATGATTATATCAGTGATTGCCAGGTATTTTTGATAAAGGTAGGTGACAGTTATTAATTTTTATTTGAATTTGCATAAAAACTGTCCCAAACAAGTAGACTGGTCCATGACATGTCAAATTTGTCTATCATTAATAAAAATCTATAAGAGTCATGGCAATTTTAGTATTCTTAAATTGTTCTTAAGTTTCATTATTTGTAAGTGGTGGACTCATTTTTTAGTTTTCTGTGCCTTATTTCCTCATTTATAAAGTGAGGATAATAATTTGTACCTAGCTCCAAAGGTAGTTCTCAGGACTAAATGAGATAAATATATGTAAAACAGCTACATTGTGCTGGATGTGTAGTAATAATTCCATAAATATCAACCATTTTATTATTTTTAACTTGGTTTGATGAATATACATATAACATGTTAAACAATTCTTTGGATTATTTTCTTTTCTGGGCTTTTGTACTAAACTACACCCCCAGTTCTTTTCTAATGTGAGGCAGGGCCTCAGTAGGCCACTAGGTTCCCTGGCTGGGCTGGAATTTGTTTCAGCCTCCCAGAGTTCTGGAATTACAGAGGTTTCTGCCACCATGTCCAGCCTGGATCATGTACTTTTGATGATTATGATAATGAAGAAAGATTATTTTCAATTCTAGAAATGCTACTTTGATGACATGCTTTGGTATATTCCAGGCTGTCTATACCTGATAAAATGCTTCAAGCTTCTCACATGCTTAATGCATCTGGATTGGCTGTATACATACATTTTACTTAGACATCACTGATCCTAGAACTAAATTTCTAAGTCAAAAAATGTAATCTTTAGAAAGAAATCACTCAACAATAAATAAAATAATATCTTTTTGTCCAGCAAGCTAATCTGTGCTTAGTGCCTTTCTTTTTCTAGTTCCAACTTTTACATTATTAGAGGTTGTGTGTGTGTGTGTGTGTGTGTGTGTGTAATTCTGTTTTCTAAGTCCATGTAAAGAAAGTAGACTATTATCTCTATTTCATATTCACTCTATTATTTAAAATATGAACAGTAAATCACAGCTTTCTTAAGCAAACCTCACACTTATATTTTAAATCATTGAATTTGCCTGGTGGTAATTATTTTCTCTGTGAATGATGTTAAGTTTCTTATAGAAAAATACCTAGGAAAGGATTGCAGGCACATAATTATAAAGGATGCTTTTGCCTGTGTATGCGTGCTGTTCTGATGTTTTTAGAGTATAAACACGACAAGCTTTGAATGTATATTCTATGAGAGCATTTCCTTTTCTTCTCCAGACCACCTTGTTATAGCAAAAACTTTTACATTAGTCTTTTCTTGATCCAAAGTTTAAATTGTATGTTTGAAAACTTGAAAAGTCACTTAACAACTTAGGGATTTTGAACACAAATAAATAGACTTCACACCCTAAAATGTTTCAGGGTGATTTCATATCAAATTCGCATCTCCCTGGATATTTAAGTCCCTCTGCCACTGCTTTAAATTTTCTCTGCTTTTAATGTGATGGATTCCTGCTCTCTGTCTTTCAGTGTCTCCTCAGGTTTATTCTTTGTCGTTTTATTTATTCTTTTTAAATCACCTTTTCCTCTTGCAAAGCCCCCAATGCTAGACAACCAAGGCGGCTGTTTCAGGGCAGGGGCCATGTCTTAGTCGTCACTGCTTCACAAGGGAGAAACATCCTCCTGGGAACCTGGTGTGGTTCATGGGATGCTGACTAAGCTGGATATCTGTTCTTGGCTCTATACCTGCTCCCTCTAGTGTTTGGGTGGGTTCATCCACTCAGGCAATCTCAGCCACACCGTTAGGCTGGTGAGCTCTAAATCCACGTGCACAGCCCTGATCCCCAGCTTCTTGACTGCCTTTCTGAGTCATGTTCATCTCTATAATATATAGTTTTTATTTTATTAATCTTTCTAAAACTCATAGCATCAACATGGGACTGCTTACGAAGAACCACAGTGGCTTCCAGTGGGCTGCTTCACAGAATCAAATTCCTCTGTCAGGGTCTGAGAGGCCTCTGTTGGCTTTGTCTTGGGTCCATGTCTTTTCTCAGGGTACTTCTGTACTTTCCTCTACTCCCACAAAGGGCTGTTTCAAGCTTACATTCAACTGTCTTGTCCTTATATCCCATTGTTTTGTCTTTATTAACACATAATGTTTGCATTCCTTCTGGGGAGTTGGTACATGTACATAATACACCTTTTTTTTTTTTTTTGTCTTTTTGAGATAGGGTCTCACTATGTAGCTCAAGCCGCCCTTGAACTCACTATGTAGCCCAGGCGGGCCTTGAACTCCCAGCAGTCCTTCTGCTTCAGCCTCCTGAGTGCTATGGTTGTAGGACCATGGGACCCTGCCTGGATTATAACACATGTTAATTCCTTTTGCCCTCCTGTTCCTTTTCCCCCCTTCCCCTTGCCTCCATATCTTGCTCCCTTTTCAGAAAGGTCTGTCTTCCTCCTTCCTACCATGTATGTTTGATTTTTCTCTTTGTATATATTTTGTGTTTCTCATAAAAAGAAGCAACACAATATTTAAGCTTGCACGTCTGCTTCATTTCACTTAACACTATGTCATCATGTAAACATTAGGCATCTAATTAGATCGTGATTATCTTATGCGTCCTCAACTAGATTGTATATCATTGTATGTCTGTAGATGTGTGACACTTCTTTGGGATTCAGTACAGTTACGGGTAAATTATAAAGCCCAACATTTACTTGTTTGATCTTTAAAAACCTTCTCGACAGCAGAGGCCACAAACTTAAAAACTTAGTTATTCTCAGTTGTAGCAACCTAAAGTCTGTGATAAATGTGTATGCATGCCTTCAGCACCAAGTATATAGGGCAGTACTTCTTAACGGCAAGTGTGTATCCGTATCACTGGAGATATTGCTAAGATACAGATTCAGTTTTGCAAGAGAGTCTTGGATTCTTCCTAACAACATACCAAGTGGGGCTTTTGCTTTATGTTTACAAGCTGTACCTTGAATCCTAAGGATGGAAAGCATTTGTTAAAGAGAAGAACTTGATTTTAGTTAGTTTTTGAAATTCTATTTTGAAGAGTCAACTTTAAGTCACAGTCAGGAAAAAAAGGGTTTCTTTGACAATATCATGTTGAAATGCTAACTTTCACGATATCATTTCAAAATAGGTCAGAAATTCTAGAAATGTCTGTATACATTTCTTAAATAGAGAAACATTTGGAATTGTCTACTAAGAGCCATTGGAATCATATTGATGCTTTAAACATTTTTTAATATGTGGCAATAATCCTTGCTCATGCATTAATATTTTATTAATTTAATAAACAGGTTTTGAGTTTATTAACTATAAATTATGCTAATAAGAATATGTTAATTATGTTTCCTACATAAGGAAAGATTTATCTAAGGAAATTTTGAAGTTTTGATGTCACGGATTATATTTACTTTTTAATTTTTTTCTCCCCAAATTATTGAAGACTGCTGGGCCTATGATGAACTCAGTAACTATTTACTAGTACTTTCTGTCCAGAGTTTTCTTAACCTTTTGTTTCTCTTTGAAATAAAGAAAGGATACTATTTATTATTTCATTTTCATATGGAGATTATACAGAAAATATTTCAAGTCTGATTTCTGGCAAGATAAAAAGTATGCTCTTGAGCTTGATGCCGCATGATTGTAGCAATATTTCCCTGTTGGTGCTGCAGCATAACCTCGCCAGTCAATTTCACTGGCAACAGCCATGTAGGTGTGACACTGTTCACAATCTGACTTCCTATGTTTGCCTTTGTCACTACACCCTTCTGTTAAAATAAATATATAGTATTTTGTTCAATTTCAGAATTTCCATTCCTAAACTGTTAGTAGCATGAAAATTTGGGTCACCAATTCAATGTTTGGGTGAAAACCTGTTTATTTAGTGAGAATAAGACATAAAGATTCTCAAAAGTTTACATGCGAATCTTAGAATTGTATGTGCCTTTTTTTCTGGCAAAGCAACAATGATCTTTTTAAAGGAACATTGTTTACAAACAGTAGACTTCAGAACTACACTTTTACTGAACTTGGCAACTTGAAGGGAAACAAACCATATTATTGACCAACTTTTACATCATGAGACACCGTAAATCATTTTATTTGGCTATTAAACATGATTACTACATACCAAAGATAAATTAGTGATTGACCAATACAACATGATTTTCATGTTCTTGAAAAATGATTATTTCTCAATGCTTGAATTTTATTCCTGTTTTATTTTTTCCCTTTGGTAGCACTGCTTTCATTTGCACCATCTGCCAAGAGTTCCTAGGACAGGGCCACCCTTCTCTGGAAGAATCAATATTTCCCTTGAGAAGATAGGATGGCTGCCAGCGCCGTTCATTTCCTTGCTGCTGTTTTAGTGTTGGGAGTTACCTTTGCAAACAGCAGGTCTAATTCTTTCTTCCTTGTTGGCTGCTTTCTTTCCTTTGTGCTGATCAAACACTCCAGGCTTTATCTTTGTAACACATTTCCATCTGATGGAAGTTATCTTTTATTTCTTTGGGCCCCAGAGAGGACCTTGTAATGTAATTCATAAATGTTTCCCTTTTAATTTCCCAATTGGGCTTTAAAAACTTAACACTTAGTAAATTTTATTTTAAAAGCGTAATGTCACTTGATCTCACACTTGGAGAGATGTTAAAGTTCTTTTCTTCTTATCTCAGGGCTGTATTTTTGTTTTTTTTTTAAGGTAAGCAGTTCTAGGTTCAGAGTACTCATAACTGTTGAATGTATACTTATTAAGCTTCAAAAATTCAGGACCTGGTATTTAATTTATTTTGGAGATTGTCTACAGTTCAGTAAATAGCACACAGTACAATAACACTTTCTTTTTTTTCAATACTGGAGATTGAACCTAGGCCTTTGCACTGAGTTGTGTTCCCACACCTCTCTTTTCATAGTGTTCCAGGGCTCCTCTCAGTTGCTAAGTTGCCCAGGCTGGCCTCAAACTTGTGGTCCTCCTGTCTCAGGCTCCCAGAGCAATGGGATTACAGGTGTGTGCCACCAGGCCTTGCTCAAATACATTAATTAAGTGTTTGGGGCAAACTTTGGTAAAAGATCATAACTACATTTCCAGAGGTAAGAAATGGTTTATGAGCAGAAGCATGAGAGAAAAATACATCAAAACTCCAACATCTTGACCTACACTATAAATTCAGTGCAAGAAGGCTCTGAAAATCTTATCTTCATCAAAGATAGGAAACATTCCAGACTCCAGATTCTATTTCACTTATATAAAACAATGTAACCCCAAACAGTTGTAGGGCTCTTCCCATCACTTGTTCTAGATTTTTTCAAAAATATTTTTTCAGGTGATATTCAAAATATCTCCTGCCTTCCTTAAACCTTTAAAAATCTTTTAAATTTCATCCCTCTCAACTTTCTATGCCTTGTAGACTTTTTTCCACATTAGTATTTCTTGTATATCTTCTACCCGCCAGGCCCCTAACTGAGAAGCGAGGGTACAGAGGCGAGCAGACACAGATGTGGGGCTTGCTTCATTCGACCTTAGGTCGGTGGGGAAGAGTTATTTAGTCACAAAATTGAAATTACAACTGTAAGTTCGGTAATTGCTTAAATGCAAAATTCAATGAAATCTTTTTAAATTTTCATCTTTTTTTCTCGAAGTCATTTGCCTTATTTCCTTTAGGTAATTCCACTGATTCCCATCCTTTGTCTGAGCTCACTCTGGCCTCTCTGGAGACTCTGTCCTCTAAGTATCTGCAAATGCTGGACCTCACGGTTTCCATGTCTGACTCCTGCATCAAACTCTCAGCGGCTCGCTCCTTCATAATTCTTTGAAGACACCAATCCTGTTCTACTTGTCTGTTTCTCAGTAGGCTACCATATGGGCAGGGACACTATGTAGATTAGTTACTCTGAAAAGGAGTCAGGGCTCTGACAGGTGCTAGGAGTGACACGTGCAGTGCGAGGATATATTCCCCTGAGAGGGGCCGACAGTTCAAGTTTTGTAATCCCTTCAAGGAAAATTGTCTATCAAAACTGTCAGGCTAAAGAGAATAAAGAGTTTTGAGGAACCCATACAACGCATTGATATTGACCTTTTTTCTCTACTTATGTTGCCTAGCAACTCTTTGGAATTATTTCCAAACATAATATTAACTTGAAACAGATTAGAAGTGGAAATTATCAAAATCTGATTCTTAGGGATATCTATTGTTTCAGAGTTTTGGCAGCGATAGCACGATAAGCCAGACCATATAATATAACTACTTCGGGGGATTTCTGATGTAAAGTAAAGAATAAAGCTAACATTGAGGCACTTTAATTAACATAACAGAAATGTCGTGCCTGTACAGTGCCTTGCAGTTAGCTCTTCTCATCTCTTAGTCTAAATAACTCTTCTCAAGAGGAAAAGCAAAAGAAAACCCTGAATTATATATTTTTTCTCTGAAAATCACTCACAAAAGCATAAAAGAGTAGCATTATCTTTTGAGTAGTACAATGCTGTAATCATTTTAATGACCCTTATTATTCTGCTTTTCAAAATGGAGGCAGTGCTTTGCGAAAGGATTGTTTAAGAAGAAGAAAAAGCTCTTAGCACTTACCAGGAAAAAAATGGTTTACAGGGAGACACATTAATTACTCCATCAAGGGCATTCACTGAAAACCTGTACCCTAGGCACGAGGCTGCAGTAATTACTAGTAATTCAGGAAGAATTTGGCAGAATAAAGAAATATATCGATTTAGTGTTCATATTGTTAGCGATGCGAAAACCTGCGTGTGGAGAATTTACATGAAGACCTATATGATTCCTGAACATTTAATGACCTTTTGTTTCTATGAGAATAAGTATTGATTCATTTATGAAGCTTCAGCGCAGATGCGTGGGCCTTTGAAAACTGCCCATGGCTTCCAGAGAGAAATGTCACATTTGTTTCTTCTCAGTCTGTGAAATGGAGCTGTTTTGAGAGAAAAGGACATTGGAAATTTGACAAACTCAAAGGACTTTTTTCCTCGAACACTGATACAAGGACAAGAGGTAGTGGGTATATTAAATTGATTTAATAAGCCCACATTGTATACATAGATCATAACATTTTACTCCATAAATAGATACAACTATCACTTGTTAACTAAAAATAAAAAATACAGATACAAGCAACATTTTGTAATGAATTTTTGAGATCTGCAGAACCTAATAAGCCCTTGAATAAAAGTGGGATGCAAAAATAGAAACCCTGATTCTGAAGGGCATGTTCTTAATAACGGGGTGGGCAGTGGTCGAAGCCAAGTGGTCCAAATAGGAACTTCAGATACAGTGTGCGAGGTGAAAACATGTTCTTTGAAACTAAGGATTTCTTGTAAACTAAAGTTGATTTTCTCCTCAACCATTTTTAGCCCTTTCCTAACATAAAAAGAAAACAAAGCAAAATAGAAGAGGATTTGAAATTCTGCCTTTGCACTCATGTAGTTAAATGGACCTTGAACAGTCAATTAATACATCTCAATATCAGTTTCCTGATCTGCAAAACAGAGATAATATCAAGCTAACAATGTTATCATAAAAAACCAAAATGTTATCATAAAATTAAATATATAAAGTCATAAAGTTCAAAATGTCATAAATTCAAATTAAATTATATGTATTATGTTATTTTATGTATCTTATTCATTGTAATATATGTATTGTATATTATAATATATGATTACATGTATTATTTTATTATATATATTATTTACTAATATAGATCAGAGTTTTGCATGTGCTTTCACTGTAATTGTAATCATTCAACAAACAATTCCCTAACAAGTCCTAATAGTCCATGTCTAAGTTGAAAATATTTATTTTAGAGACTTTACTCAGTGACTTATTGTCTTGTTTGTTATTTACTGATAAAATTATAATGGTTGACAAATTCAAGCTATAGTAATAAAATGAAAAAAATTGCCAAATCAAAATTTTAACAAACTATTATAGGTGAGTGCTTAATGACTGAGCTTTCTATAAAAATTTTCACATTATTAGATGAAACATTTTAGAAGTAAGTTACCTTTAAATTTCAGTGTAATCCATTAAAAGTCTTTGTCTTATTTAGGAATGTTAGTAAAAATTTCTACAAATTTTCATATTAACAAAATGTTTCTCTTTTTGACATTTCAGAGTACTGATGACTCAGATATATCTGTCATTGCCCAGAACAAGAAATGCTTTGACAATGATATTGTTTGTTCTAAAACTGTTTTGATTTCAGTTGGCAACATTGAAATTTACCTGAAAGACACTCCTTACAAGCAGGTTAGTGATTTTTTTGTAAGATCATTTTAAATTGTCCTAAGGTAACTGAAAATATAGTGGAAATCATTCGGCTACTGTTCTCTGTTACGTGGTTACAAGATCTAGATTTTATTTTGTCATTTTATTTGGCTTTAGTACATCCCATATGGCTTCTTTCTTCTGATTATACCCCAGTTCTTCACATTCCAATTTTTTCCACTTTTTTTTCTCTCCACTGCCACCATCCTGGCCTCACAGAGAGCGCTTGTCACTCGTGAGCCTGCAATAGCCTTCCACCGGGACTTCTACACATTCCGTCCCCTGTACACATCCTCACGCACTGCAGCCAGAGGTCTTCAAGACTAGAAA
>PVLD010015850.1:29726-47156 GCA_004027595.1 Dinomys branickii
GTTGTTTGCCTGTTTTGTTTCTTGTCTTTGGATTTTTGGTTTTTGTGTTTTTTCTGTTGTTGAGAGGATTAATTGTCTGACTAAATTTGCATGTCTGTATATGGGTTCATACATTTACAATTCGAAGATATCAATGGATAAAGCAATAACCACTGTTGAGACCATATCACCTTGTCTATAGATTAGTTGTGATTGTACTTTTTTTTATGATAATTGGTGTCTGTTTGTCAATATGTTTTTGTACTTTTATGTTTTTAAAATTAAAAAAAAAAAAAAGACTAGAAATCTAACCTCTCATCATTCCAGTGTCTCCAGAATTCCCAGTGTATTTCTATTGCCTTACGAGGCCTTGCCAGTCTGCCGTTGCTCCCCTTTCCTACTTGCCTCTCATCTCGTTCTGCCTCAAGCCCGTGTTTTAGAAGTTGGTGCTTCCATCCGATCTTCACACCTTCTGGGTTCTTTTACTCACTAGTTGTTCATGCAGTCTCATTGCTCCTGCACGGGGCCTTCTGTCCATGTAACATTCTTGTGTGGCATCTTCCCTCCTACAGGAAGCTCCTGCTTGTGTCCTCATCACACTGTTAGGTCACGTATGACATCTTTGTGTGGGGTGCCCTGTCTTTCCTAATAGCCCGTGAGTTATGTGAGAACTGAGATCATTGTCTCCCTCATTTACCCTCATATCACTGGAGTCTGCCCATGTTAAAAGAAGAGTAAGTTTCATTCATCTATTCACTCATTCGTAATGTCTGCTGTATATCAAGACTTGAGCTAAGCAGTATTGGGGGTAAAACAGAGAAGACACTGTGCTTGCATTTAAGGAACTTAAGCTCAAGCAATAGACACATTCAATTAAATAAGGATGTGCAGTATAATATGGTAGTGGGAGTCTATAAGGCCTAATCAGACCTTCTGGAAGAACAGTAATGCAACCTTGCATGTTGATGGTCGTTACTAATAATACAGACTTGGAAGTCAGTTAATACTGGCTGTCATTCTGTCACATACTATCTATGTCATTCTAGTCAAGTTTATTTAACTTCTGTGAGCTTTTCCATCTGTAAATTTGGGATTATTATAAAATCTATATCTTAATTTCGTATGAGGATTGAGTAGCCTTTAAGTACTGTTTCTCCTCCTTCTTTTTGAGTACTCAGAAGAAGTGCTCTGACCAAAACAATATGAATTGAATCTAGAGGATGAATAGGTATCAGGTAGGTAGAAGAGAGGGAGTGGGACTATAGTTCAGAGGACTGGTCACACTCAGAGTGGCAGAGTTGGAAGATGAAATGTCACATTTGGACAACAGCAGCTGGCTTACTTTGGCTGAAGCACGGTATATAGAGGAATGGATGGAGGACATGATGCAGAGATCAGGAACAGCCATTCCCCTTTGGTAGGAAGTGTGCAAGTATTGCATGAGGCTACTGGATTTGGACTATGCAATCTTGAAGAGCATAAGGCATTTGAGCTTTATTTCATAGATAAGAATTTTGGAGTTGTGAAGTACATAGTCTGACAAATGACCTTTAAAATTAAAAGTGACATCTTAGAATAGTGTCTCTCTAACACGTGGTCTGTAGTCTTCTTCATTAAGATTATCTGGACTATCTGTTGTCAGTGCAGGCTTCTGTTTCCTCCTTCAAGAATTAGAATGACTCAGGTAGAAAATAAAACTGATATTTTTAATGGTGCTTTAAATTCTTCTGCATATTAAAGTTGGAGAATGTCACTCTAGAACATAGCCTGTATCTCAGGCAGAGACCAACAAGGAAGCAATTAAACTTTGGGAAAGTCAGAGTTTCTATAGTTACATTAAAATCTTCTGAAGTAATTAAAACCAGTTGGCATAGCCATCAGATAGATATCAATGTATAGGTGAAAGTTTCTCTATGAATAAAGATGTTTGAAAAAACAGAAGAAAAAATAGTAAATGTTCATAGAAAGAGAAGTTGACACATTTTTGAAATGGTAATTATACTTCCAATTTTCACCCGTATGCAAGTGTGAATGAATTTCCTTTAGGTCCTGAAGAATTAAGTAAGAGTAAGAAAGTCATAAATGTAGTTTGACCCTAACAAATCTACTGTCAATATTTTGAACATCAAACGTGAAAGTAAGTACCACTTATTATGGCATATGGACTGCTCATTCATTTTTATATAAATGCACAATTAGAATCCAATCAAATAAATGAGATATAAATATTTATTAATTTATTCAAGCCATATTTTAAATGTCTTAAGTAGTTGCATTTCTAACTTACCTTTCTAGTATCGCTAGAGTTTATTTAAAATGCTATAATTCTCATGTGAATTTGAGGTCTTTATTTTGGACAATTTATAATACCTCACTTTTCTAAATAGAAGCATTATCTACTTATGTGAAAAGTCTACTAATCTGGAAAGTAAGAATTGCAGCAATTGCTTTTGACCAAAAAGGATTATTCTGGAAGTAAACTGCTCTGATAAAATGCAGCATTTTGTCTTGAAAGGCAAATAGAAAAGATGTGTTTTTGTGTCAAGATAACTGACGTAAAACAACCCTGCAGGGGAAAGACAATAAAGCAACAAAGCGAGTAATAGAAAGGCTCTGAAAAGAGCACTTAAAACAATAAAAACAGGTTTCATTGGCAAAGACTGACTTGTAGGCAGCACAGGTTACATAAATTATGGGGCCTTGTGCACAGTATGGGGCTTTTTGTTCAAGATAGAAATTTCCCTTTGTTTCTTGGTTTCTCTTGGCCTGCCATGGTGTTTTTATATTTGTCACTTAATGGTGTGCTCTCTTGGGTATAGAGTTACGCTGCAGGTAAGAGCAAACTTTCAGTGCTGGGGGCCTGGCATTGTGCTACTACTTGGCAGTGGGTGTGTGTGCCCAGCCTCGCCTGTCCTGCCTCTGCACTGTGGATGGAGTGTAGTGGTGGTCCCCGGGTGGAAGCACAGAGGCCAATCCTGAGAGGTAGTGGGACAGCTGGAAGTAGTGGACATGTAAGTCCAAGGCTCTGGAAAATGATCATTATCCCTTTGACTTCACTTATACAACACACATTCAAAGATGGAAAGAGTAGAATTTCAAGATGGCAACTACAGACCACTGAACCTCAAGTGTGGACCTGTTTTCTGTGTGTGAGTCTCTGCCATTGCACTGTCCAAATGTCTACTGGAAGCACATGGATCAGAACTGATGAGAAAGAGGCAGTTGTGCCAAGATCTGGGCCAGGAGTGCCTGGCAGGTGAACAAGTACATATGGCTTCTGGCTTCCCACGGTGCAGGCTGAGTAAATTGGAGCTATGTAAAGAAGGTCAGTGTGGCTGGAGGCTAGTAAGTAAAAGAAGACAATGGAATGCAGAAGGTAGGAGGCTGGCTGGAAGTAGTTAGCAATAGTTTTGCTCTCCTGGCAGCCTTGATGTCCTGGCCCAATTCAAAACGTTTATCTTTGGTCATTTTGACCCTGGGGAAAAGCCAGGAGTCACACGGTGTCCGATCTGGTGGGTGAGGACACACAGTGATGTTTTTACAAGCCAGTATTTCCACGGAATGGCCTTCAGCAGCAGCATTCACTTCAGCCTTGATCACATCTTGTAAAGATACTCAAAAGAGAGGGCTTCCAAACTGATTCCGGAAGTGGCAAGGACAGTGGGATACTGCGGTCAAAGCAAGTGGGAGTACTCTGAGAGGCATTGGGGCAATGGGTCTTTTACAGTAATCAGTTTTCTAAAATTTAAGCATCTGTTTATTTTATTTTATTTTATTTTGTTTTTTTAAAAATTTTATTTATTTATTTTTTTTGTGGTACCGGGGATCGAACTCAGGACCTTGCACTTGCCAGGCAAGCGCTTATTCAACTGAGCTATATCCCCAGGCAAGCATCTGTTTATTTTGAGCACACCTTTTATAAGGTTATACATAGTACAACTGTTCTGTATAGTATTAATATTGTACACCTATTATAAGTACAACCTTGGTCTAGGACACTGAAACTCCTTGTGGATGTGACTAGGCTGATGTTCGTTCCTTTGAAGTGTCTATTTTAATGTGCTGTAGTATTCTCCAACTCTGCTTTTGTTATTCATTTGGGGAGAAATACGAATGAAGGATTTAATAGGTCCTTCCTGTTTTTATTCTGCTTCTGCATAAATTAGTTTTACCTACTTTGACACAATCTGTTTCTTTGCTAATTGTGTGAGTTAATTCTAAGGTCATATCAAAGTAATCATATTTAATGTAAAACTCCTGTCTTTAATATTATATATTTGCACTTTATTCTAAGGCTATTCTAAATTAATTTTCCAATGTATTCTGTGTGTAGTTTCTCTCTAGTTACCCTTTTTAGTATATATACTAAATAGTATAAATCAATAAATAATTTGTTAGGTTTGGTGTAAGAGGCAAAATGAATTAAAAAGAACCTGAGAGGGGGAGGGGAAGGGGGGGAGAGAGAGAGAGAGACAGACAGAGAGACAGAGAGGGAGAGAGTGCTTTTCCAGCAGGGGTGGGGGGCTTGGACAAAGAATTTATTGGGCTAGGTTTGGGGTGGAGTTTATGAGGTGGTCTAAGTAATTTAACGAAGGCTGATTGGTTGCCCTGCCATGAAAGGAAACAGGAAGTTGTAATGGGGGTGGGAGTTGGCCTGGGAGAGACACATGGTCGTCTCTGGGACGTGCCATATTGGGTCATGGCCATGAGGAGTTGAAAGAAATTTGCATGGGTGGAAATCCATCATAATTAATATTACTAACTAGATTAATATATATTAACACCCTAAAATATATCTTAATTTCTTTTAAATACACTTGCTCTATCACTTCCCTGTTCAACAGACTCTCACTACCTATATTTTGAACAGCTGATAGCTACTCTGTGCTGAGTAACATGACTGTAAACAGCCTTAGGTTATGTTTCATCAGATAATCCATGTTTTAGGCCTTTAGTTCTCTTCTTAGTCCTGAAAAAATCTTGGATAATCTTGTGCCCAACTCTGTAAGGCATTCCTTTTGTTTGGGATGATTTCTTCTCTATGCTCATTACTTCCTATGCATGACTTTGTAGTGGTCAGTTCACATCCTTCCTCTTACAGAAAGACTCCCAGGTCCTTTTGAATCTAATTCATCTCTCTTGCCCCTTTCTTTGTGGCTGTTTCTGTCTTTCTTTCTCTTTCTGTCCCTCTCTCCTACATACACACACACAGACACACACACACACACATGCACGCACACATGCACACACACAATGTATGGATATATATGTATTGTGATTATGTTTTCAATTTTCAAACTTTCTCTTGTGGAATTTTTCACTGGATTGGGAAGACAATGTCTCCTACAAAGCTTAATAATTCTGTTTTTCAACAGATATTTGATAACAGCAACAGACTGTTTACATGCTGTCATAAACTACTCAGACACACAAGAAAGGCGTGATTTCTCTTTTGAGAGCAATAGCATATATTTTTAATCCTTGGTCACACATATTTATTATTAGTGTACAGTTTCTAAGTCTGGAGGCCCATCTTTAATGTCTCCTGGCGCCATTCCAGAATTCAGAAAATACATAACCAAACAATAGTAGCAGTACCCAGATAGTTGTTGGCAGATATTAACTTGATTGATTTTATATATTTTGTTTAGGGAATGTAATATTCACTGGGTTTTCTTTGTCTGTTGTCTTTTGAAAGAAACGATCAGGTTTTTTTCTGGAAGATAATCCCATGTACCAGCTTTGGAAGGCTGGAAACTACATAGCAGTGTACTTCCCTGAGGAAGATATCACTATTCTCTGGGATACAAAGACAACTATCCATATTAAAGTGGGGCCACAGTGGAAGGTATGTCCATGTCAGCCCTAAACGAGCTGCAAGGAAAACGAAATGGCATTACCTTTTGATGTTTGGTGAAAATAAAATGATGTATGTTGTCCTTTACAAAGTAGATTATGTTTTCAGAATTACTAATCATATTCTTGTAGAGAACATTATGAACTAGAATAAACTAAAGTCAACTATAATTCAGCTCTTGTGTAATTCTTTTTTTACTTTAACAGCATTTCTTTCCCAAAGTTGCCTAGATCAGCACTTTTCTCCCCTCTTTTACCTTGGTTATGCAATTTTTTCATGCTATTATTTTTTTGTAACCTATTTTCTGTATTTTACTATGTATACTGGATATTTTTTATAATTTTACATAAAGCTAAATTATAATAAGATACTTTAAAAATGACTCCTATGGCTCCTTGGATTTTGACAAATGCATGAAGCCTTAATTCATCACCACCATTTTATGTAGAACTAATTATCCACCCTCACATTTTGGTTGTGTTGCTTATTTATTGTTAAATTTTACCTAACCCCAAGTCCCAGGCAAACAATGATGTATTTCTATTATAGTTTTTCTTTCCCAGATATTATGTAAATGGAATTGTTCAGTAGATACTCTTTGGGGCGTGGCTTCTTTGACTTGGCAAAAAAATGTGAGGTTCATCAACATTGTATGAATTCATAGCTTGTTTCTTTTTTTTCTTATTCTTTTTTTATTTTAAAAGTAAAAGCACAAAAATATATTAAAACAGACACAAAGTAGCATAAGAAATAGTACAATCAAAACAAGACATAGCTTGTTTCTTAACAATGCTCAGTAGTATTTTATTGTGAGGATGTACCAGAGTTGTTTATCATTCATAATTGAAGACCCAATTTAAATAGTTTAAAATTTTTGCTGATTTGTATTTTAAATGATTGAATATATTACTCTGTGAAATATTTTTATTACATATTGTTTATATTTTATTGAAAACTTATAATTTAATTAAATATTTTAGGTTTATATCTAATATGTTTATTCTGAGCATTGATATATACAAAAATTCAGTTTATCTAAAATTGAAATTGAGATGTAGGGATATAATCTATATCAAATTAGAGAAAATAGAAAATGAAAGTCTCATAAACATTTAAAAACCGTCTGGAAAATTTAATATGCTATAAATGAAAGATATGAAAAGGGGATAAAGCCCTCATACCTATGCCTAGTTTGCTCGAATCTCTCGCATGTTTGCTGGATCTGAAGTGAACTTTGGTGACCGGTGTCCTTCAGTTCTGTTCTCTGTCATCGTTCACTTCGTATCTTCTCTTTTCGCTCTTTTGGGAACAAGTGAACCATTTGTTTGTCCACGTCCCTTTACCGCCGCCTCCGCTTTTCGGTGACCATGGGCGGAAGTGCTGACCCTCTTTGGAGCAGTGAGCTCCGGAAGCACAGAGGCCCCGTGGTAGTAAGTGCCCACTGCGGTTGTAACGCCGGCGCTGCTGTGTGCTTTGCTGAAGGTGTGAGCAGCTCCGCCGCTGGCGAAGGGTTGCAGTCGTCTTCAGTGCTCAGGCGACAGGACTCAAGCAGTTTACATTCAAAATTTAAAGGAGAGGCTCTATTGGTTTTGGAAGATTATCCATTTCTGCAAGCCCTCCTCCATCCTCAAAGAGTAAAGATATTTTCACAGAATTTGGAGAAAATCCAGTGGATATTATAGATGTAAAACATTTATGTGGCCACTGCAATCAATACTTCACAACCCATGACAACTTAAACTACACTTACTATTGCAACAGTTATAGAATCTTAGATGTATCCCTCGGTGGGCCTTTCATCACGGAGAGATTTATATTTGCTTATATAGGTATATATGTCTGTTCACGTCCTGTGGCTCACAACCGTATTTCCAAGCTTATTTATACTTCTAGTTATATTAATGGTGAGATGTTCATAAGTGCACTGGAAAAGATGTGGGGGTGTTACAATAGTTTTGAGGATTTGAGTGAATTAAAGATATAATTAAATAAGTATGGAAAATCCACTTTTCCCAAAGCTTTTATGTTTTGAATGGTTGCTATGGAAGTTCATATATGTATATTTTAATTTTTTCAAGTTTATAGTGAATATCAGTCATTAAATGTTAAAGTAAATACAAAACATTTCATGGTATTTTTACTTTAGAACAAACTGTCGGGATTATGTGGAAACTTTGACAAATGTACTTCTAATGATATGACCACATCTAATAACTTGGAGGTGCGAAATGCACAGGTATTTGGAGATAGCTGGGCATTAGGACAGGTAAGTTGAATACATGTATTTTAGAACTAAAAACATTTAGAGTGATTTTATACTTGACTATTTTATTCTTAGAAAAAAATTTATTTAAGCATGTACCTTTACTTAATATTTTCGTAGTAATTCATGCGTGACAAACTTTCATATTTACCTTCTCATACAATTCTTGTGACACCTTAAGATGTAAAAGATGTCTCTGCATTACAGATAAAGAAACTGGGTCAGTGAAGCTAACTGACCTGTCTAATGCACACCCCATGAATAGAAAGTAGCAGAGGCGACGTTTGAACCTGCCTCTCGTGTTTTCTCAGCCATAGCGAAGTGCCTGGTCAATGTATCTGCATTGCTAAGTATTAGGCACTTTTTGCCACCTCAAACAATGAGTGCATGAAGGCAGAATTTCTTAATATTTGTTTTCTAGAACGTCATCAGTGTTAGTGTTACATAAAAACAAATGTGTGTGTGTTGAATACATATGTACGTATTGGGGTAAATTTGTAATCAATTATTCTTGGGACCAGCGGAACGCATTTTTAGACAGATTTCTTTTTTGAATGGTTTCTTGAAGTATAAAATGATAAAGGAGGGATGTGGTTGGAGAATTTCCTGGAATTACTGCACATAACCTGTTTTTTATTTATAGATTCTCAATATGCACGTTCTGTGGAAGACATTTTGAAAAATTCGTACTAACTTAGAAAACAGATTAAAATTGAAAGCTAGTGCTATTCTTGTCTGGTAGTTTGTTTTTTATTTTGTTTTAGTCTATTGATCTTTTTAATTGATAAAAATGCATGAAGCCAGTGTCCTGATTTGTTACCATCTGGTGAATAAGAACAAAGCACAATACCCTCTCAGGAAAGGTAGAATCTAAGTTTGCAGATGAAGTAGGGAAACAGTGAGCACACAGGGAGACGGTGCTTTGATAGAAATGTAAGGTGGAGAGCATGACGGTCCAAGACAGGTTCCTGGGGAAGTGCTCCGGGTGAAGCTCATGGCAAAGAAGCTCACGTGAAAAGGAAAGAGCAGTTGCCTATCAGTGCCAGCATGGCCAGCGAGGGTGTCAGGCATAAAATGAATTTCAAGTTCACTATAGTTGTGAGTGGAGTTTGAAATAGAGGGTGGCTGGAATCCAAAACGTAGCTGTTTAAGGAGGTTTGAGATGTGTGTAGAGAAGATACTGCCAGATACGTAGGTGGAAATGTTCAGTTTCGAACTTCAGGAGTAAGATCTGGAGTGGAAATAGGGATTGGGCAGTTGCTGGTATACTGACGCTGCTGAAGTCAGGATGAGAAAAACAGAGGTCTACAGAGTAAGCCTTGCAAAAACGGGAGCGACAGGGAGGTTGGGGCACCTGCTTTCATTATTGACACACTCACATAGCATTGAAAGATGAGTATATTCTGCTTTCAGTTGTACTTTATACGATGTTTTCGGGTCAGTATAGTACAGTAGTAGATAAATGAACAGAACATTGTGCCACAAAAACCGCATAAGGAGAGAATGAATAAACTCAATGAAAAGCACTAAAGGTCAAGTGGGCTGCAGGCTGGAAAATTCCCTTTATGTTTAGTCGTGAAGAGGTCGTTAACGATCTTTCACCCAGCAGGTTCACAGAGATGGGTTAGAGAGCCCAGAAGCCAGGTGCTGACGGTATGGGAGCCTGAGTCTGTAGAAACTAGAATATATTCAGTTCCTCAGATAGCGGTCTCTGAAAGTATACAAGTAAAAAAAATGAAAGAGGTTCATGTGCACAGACATTGTCTTGTAAATACTTGCATTCATGAAAAATGAATGAAAAACTAAAAATTATTATACCTCCATTCTACCTCTGCTATCACTAGGATTTTACTATGCTGTGCAGTTGCCTTCAAAACATAACGAGTACTGTTAACCTCTAGCCTGTATGGGTAAGGGCAGGTGCTGTAGGGAAGGCCTGTCTGAAAGAATGAGAATGTGTTAGGTGCCCCTGTCATGGGTGAAGTTAGGTAGGAAACTTGGGTTCTAACCTGAGAAATCACCCCTTTACAAACTTTTTCTCCTTTAAATTTTTTCCAACAGTGTGAGGATCGAACTGAAATGATGAAACCCTGTGAGGCGCATCAAAACAAATTTCCTTATGCCAAAAAAGAGTGCTCCGTTCTGTATAGTGATGTTTTTGCCCCTTGTCGCAATGTGGTAAGTGCGTACTTTACTGAACTCTCAAATTTAGAGGTGTGTTTCTCTATCTATATTATGAGTAAGACATATTTATTGGCTTTTCAGGTGAATGAACTAATCATTGCTAGGGAGATTGATTATTAGGGGTTTTTCCTGTAGAAGTGTTGTTGAATGTGTTAATTTGTATTCTCCTGCACACGAGCTCATTTACCAATGTTCATTTATGCATATTTGTAATAATCTGTTCTATTCTATGAAATGTTTGTTTATTTATTTTGTCTTTTTGAGACAGAGTCTCGCTGTGCAGTTCAGGCTGGCCTTGAGCTCACTTTGTAGCCCAGGCTGGCCTTGAACTTCCAATGATCTTCTTGCCTCAGCATCCTGAGTGCTGGGATTATAGGCGTGCACCACCATATCCTGCCAAAAATATTTATATGTAGCATTTTCTGATTTTAAATGTTTTTGTGTCTTCTGAGAATGTTGCCAAATGGGCATTCTTCTTGATCTAACATATAGTTTAATGGGATCATTAGTTGCACCTTTACAATGATTTTAGAAGTACATTTTAAGGTGGAATGTAATTTATGCAGAAACTTAACTTCCTGAGTTTCTTCTCTGCACTATGATGTTAGGTCTCAAGATAAGGTTTTAAATAGTTTAATATAGTTGTGAAAATGAAACAACACTCCTGCTGCATACCAAGATAGGCTAGTTGTCTTGGGGAAATTCAGTTGTGTGAATTTGCAGTTGTGAGGTACATTGGCTGCCTTTTCTGAGAATACTATTTTTACTTGAACAAAAAGCAGACAAATGTGGTTGTTCAGACAAGAGTATCTGAAGATCAGTAAAATAAATCTGTGGTTTCAAGGAAAACATCTGATAGTATCTGTTGTCTGATAAAATTTGAATTTCCAATTGAAAAATAAAATTTTTTAAAATATGGATTCACCACTATGAACTTAAAAAGTTTGTAAAACTTGCCTTTTCTGACAGTACAGATGATGACATGGCCCAGTGCAACCTGTTCCTATTGTGTATAATCTCAACATTTAGGGGAGTCTCATAAGTTAGCGCATCTTTGAAATGACCAGTGCGAAATGGTACAGAAGCATTCAGGGGTGAAGGATCCCTTCAAGGGCAAGTGAGACAAAGATTTCAGTGTAGCAAAGTATAAAGTTGATTGGTATGATCTCAAATTTCATGCTATAACTCACCTTTAAGAAAACAATATATTTGGAGTTTCGAGATGTATTACAATTATCTGAAATAATACTAAACTACTCATCCTTTTCCAAGTATGATATACATACTTCATTTGAAACTCAACCCTCTCCTCAATCCGAACAGTTTGACAAACTGAATAAAAAACAGCTTTGAGACCCAGCTATGTGCTGTTAAGTTGGACACTAAAGAGATTTGCAAAAATGTAAAACCTTACACTCTTCCCTCTAACTTATTTTGGTTTCACTAAATGTATTTGTTTCATTTCACCAGAAATGTTATTTATGCTAATGTTTGTGTCTATTCTTATTTTTAAATGTTTGAGCTTTAATGTCTAATGTGATAAACAGGAAAAACTACACAATAGGAAAAATTTTTCCCCAACTATGCCTTAAACAGAAGACTAATATCTGGAATATAAAGAACTCAAAAAAACTTAGGCCAGGCTGAGGGTATAGCTCAGTGGCATCAGTGAATGCCTGCAAACCTGAGTTCAATTCCTGGTACCAAAAAAAAAAAAAAAAAAAAAAAAAATTAGGCCCTGAAACCTAAATTACCCAATTAAGAAATGAACAACTGAAATGAACATACTCTTCTCAGAGAAAGTACAGATGGTGAATAAATGCAAGCCCAAGTTTTTGACATTGCTGGCCATTATAGAAATGCAAATTAACAGTGGGATCCCATCCTCCTCTGGAAAGAATGGCATGATCAAGAAATCAGATAATAGCAAATGCTAGTGAGGCTATGGGGCAAACAGAACCCTACTATGTTGTTGGTGGTAAATAACTACAATCATAAAAATCAGAAGGGAGATTCCTCAAAAAATCTACAAGTACAAATTCTACTCAACCCAACTTTTTCTTTCCTAAGTATTTCCCTGAAAGTTCTAAAGACATCATATTACAGTGGTACAGATATACCCATGTTTATGGAGCACAATTCGTAATAGCTAAATCTTGGAAGTGGCCTATATGTCCACCAACAGATGAATAGATTAAACAATGTGATATTTATATACAATGGAGTGCTATGGTGCCATAAAGGATAAACTACAGTTATTTGTAGGAGAATGGATGCATTTTGAGACTATAATGTAAAGTAAAATGAATTAGACACGCAAACTGAAGTATCACAAATAATGACTAAGGTTAAAAAAAAATGGGTACTAAGAAGTAGGGCCATAGATTTTTTTGCAGATGGGAAGGCAACCAAGAGGTAAAGGCAGGGAAGGGGATAAAAAAGAACTGAGATGCCACATACAGGCACCACTGCCCAGAAGAAATGTCATCATTAGATAGTACAAACATAGTAATAAAAAAGAAAAACTTAAAAGAAGAAAAATTTTAAAATTCCCTAAAACGATGCCTTGGAAATGTCAGTAACACTTAAGAGCATAACAGGAGTCGCAGACAGAAGGTTTGAAGGCTGCTACATTAGAGACGGGAGCGAGTGTAGGTCCCCTGTATAGAAAGGGTTGCTCTGCACTGTCCAGGGCTCTTAAAGACCACACCTGCTTGGCCAGAAATATTGTGCCCAGCCTGGTATTCTCAAATGCAGGGCCTGCTGGGTCTTCTCCTGCCTGTCACTTGAAAAAAAAAAGCACATGAAGTGGCCTATACATAAAGCACAACGTAATGACATCAAGCCCTGCTCCTTTTATAACACTTTTATATTAAATTTTGTGAGCTACTTAACAAGTCCAATTTAAACAAAGCAATTAAGTAGATATGTGGAATTTTAAAGAAATTCCTATTGTCATTTAGAATGTTGCCTACAAGACTCTAAAAAATCATGTAAAGTACAATTGGAAGTGGAATGTACTCACCTTTCAGTGCCAAGTGAGCATGTCAGTACTGAAATAACAAACCTCCAGAAATATTAATCTGTCATATCACAGTTATCAAAATTATATTTGTTTTTTATTGCACTTTTGCTGGTTCTTCAGTGCGACATTTGCTTAATTATTCCTTCTCCTTTCTGCAATACAATGGGATAATGAGAGCTCCTCAGGTGCCAGTGTTAGGCTGATGACACCAGTGTCAAACACACCGCAGTTAGCTTGTTTAGAAGCCTAAGTTTCCATCACAGTCAGTCCATACTGAAGTTATGTCGTGTTTTGCTTTGCCTTCAGATTGATGTTACTTCTTTTGCCAAAAATTGCCACGAAGATACGTGCAACTGCAATCTTGGTGGGGACTGTGAGTGTTTATGCACCAATATAGCAGCGTATGCATACACATGTTGCCAGGAAGGAATAGCCATTCACTGGAGATCACTCACTCCCTGTTGTGAGTATCTTACTTAGAGCATCGTTAGGACTGAATCTTAAAAAAAAAGTCTATGTTTAAATTTGAGTCATTGATAAGAAAATGGATGGGTCTTGAAACCATAATTTTAAGTGAAATAAATCAAGACATAGAAGACAGAATATCTTATGGTTTGTTTTATGTGAGAAACTGAAAATATAAATAATTTAAAGAGCAAAACAAAAGGCCGATGGCAGGAATAGGGAGGTGGACTCTGTGGAAATAGAAAGAGGGTCTCAGGAAGAGGGAGGGGGAGGGGAAGTAAAAAGCTTCAAGATGTAATATGAATATGCACTAAGCTTCAGCATAAATGAAATTGTTGTGTATTGCAAACATATTCTAATAATAAAAAGTATAAAGAAGACCCATATTAGTTGTTTTTATCATATAATTACTTCCATGGAATTCATGAAAACAGAAATGAGTACACTGTACATTCTTTGGACAATGATAAATTTGTGGTGTATCAAAAGGAAAAATTTGTGGTAATATTTCTGTTGTGTTCAATTGCTGCCTGCAACATTAGAAATATAAATTATCTTGTATGTCATCCTCAGAGAAATTATTTCACTCCAATGTTCTTATGATTGTGAGGTTTTATTGTTCTGGTAGTAAGAATCATATTTGTCTGAAAAATTTTGAACTTTTAGATTTGACTCTAAATATTTTATTTTATTTACTTACATAGTTTTCTGAAGAACAGATTACTATTTGAACAATTTCTGTTGTTGTTTCTAATTTGTGGTTGTAATTGCACACCTTTAAAAGAATCATGAAATTTAATTATGACACATCATCTTAAAGAATTCCTTTTGCTCACAGGTTGCTAAATAGTGTACCACTCTGTGTTCTGTCATGTGTCTCTTGATAAAAATGTCTTCTATGTGTTCAAATAAGTGGCTGCTTGTTATACAGAATAATACTTATTCTTTTTTCCTTTTAGCTCTTGATTGTGAATATTACAATGAAGGTATGTGATATTTTACTGAAGGGTAATATAATATTCCATTAGATGTGCTTTCATATCAAAAGTTTTGAACAATTTGTACTCTGAACAAAGTATAGTTATTACTTGATTTATCACTGTGAAGCTCTGTCAAAATTTTTAAGTATTCATATTAAGCTTTGTCTCAGGAAAAATGAAACAGTATGTAGCTTAAATTCTCAGCACTTGAGAAACCCTTAGTATGGTAAATAGTTTTGGAATACCATGGGTGGAGAGTAAAGGTAGTTACATCCAGTATATACTTTTAGAATAGATACAGTATGGACACTGGTCAAATTTATAAAAATTTTAATAAGCAATAGTGTATATTTAATCTTTAAAATTTTGAAATTTTTAACTTTACTTTTAATTAGCAACAACAATGTGTATTTATGGGCTGTAATGTGACATTTTGGTAATGGTATAAGTTATGAAATGATAACATTGGGGTAATTAGTACATCTGTCACCTCCGTAGTTACCATTATTTCTAGTGAGAATATTTAAAATCCTTTATTTTAGCTAATGTGAGGACAAAAAGGAAAACCTGTCATTTATGATGACACAGGTAAATGTAAAAGGCATTGTGCTATGTGTAATAAGCCAGGCAAAGTGACTAATACCAGCTAATCTCATTTAAATGGTGTCTTGGGAGTATTACTCTTCTCTCCTTGCTGAGACAAAATACCCAAGGCCCAAAATGAAGGAAGGAAAGGTTTATTTAGCTTACAGTTTGTGGGGGTTTCAGTCCATACTTGGCTGGTTCAGAGGCAAAGTGGAACATGGCAGAGAGCAAAGGTTCAAGGCCGCAGAACACAGTAAAGCCACAAGAGCAAAAGGGAGGAATGGCAGCAAGCAGCCTCTTTCCCTCCCTCCCTTACATTGTAAACAGGCTACCCCCACTGAAGGGGCCTGTAGCACTCCCATAATCTCTATGCCCTCCTCTTCCACAGGCTCAGGATGTATACAAAGTAAGCACCCTGGCTCCCTGCTGAGTTACTCAGCAAACCTCTGGACTCCCCAAATTGACACAATGTATCAACCATAACAAATGTGTAACCTAAAGTAGTCAAATTTCAAAGTACAGAGCAAAGTGGTGGTGACTGGAGGCTTGGAGTGGGGGAGTAAATGAGGAATGAGAACATGGTGGTTAAAGAATATATAAAATATCAGAATGAAAAGCTACTAATACAATGATGGAAATCCAGCCTCTCCAAGCATCCAGAAAGACCATAAAGTCTGAGAAAATATACTTCCTGGAACTAACACATAGTAGAGAAAAGACAGAATTAACCTTTAGTGAAAATGCCAAAGGTAGCAGGTTAGGAGTCTGCTTTTCGTCAAATTTATTCAAGGGTGAAGGCATAACCGCCAAAACCTAGATGACCCAGGAAACTGCATTGTGAGAGCAGCTGGACAAGCTCTGGGTTCAGAGAGATGGATGGAGAAGTTGGAGTCATAGTTACAGGACTTCTGGGACAAGCTGTCAGCCTACGGTGTGGAGAGATCTACAGCTGTAAATGTCCACCAAAGGATGAGAAGTTTAGCTAACTTTAGGGAAATAGGAGTGATGAATTAAAAAGAAAATGATCATTTTAGCTTTTGGTTGTTTCTGTTACATTTTATAGATGTTGACAGATGAGTAAAATTTGACATTAAAAAAACTCTGTGTAAAGAAAAATCTAACCTAAAATATTTCCTGTTCAATATTTTAGACAGACAGACAGACAGACAGACAGACAGACAGACAGACACACATTGGGAGAGGGGGGGAGAGCAAAGGAGGGAGGGGAGAGAGAGAGGCAGAGGGAGAGGGAGAAGGAGAGAGGGGGGAGGGTTTCTATATCAGTTTTTTGGATCCTAATTAAAATGCAATTAATTGCCTAATAAAGGGAGCAATGGTAATAATATCAATGATTTTTGCTGTGTTTACTTTTCCTTTGTCATGTAATTTATTTATTTTTTAATTGTTTATTTTAAAAGTAAAAGCACAAAAACATATTAACAAACAGACACAAAGTAGCATAAGAAATAGTACAATCAAAACTGATTTACAGACAATGTGACATGGACTCAACAATGGTTGTTGCTTTACCTATTGATATCTTCGAAGTGTATATCCATGAACACAAATACAGACATGCGAAATTGGTCAAACAATTGATCATCTCAACAACAGGAAAAGAAAAGAAAAGAAACCAGAAAGCATTAACAAAGAGGCACAAAGTAGTACAATAACAGTAAGATCAGAATTGAATTGTAGACAAAGCATCAGAAAACCAACAGTAGTTGCTGCTTTGCATATTGATATCTTCAAAGTGTGTGCTCAGGATAACACATACATACAAGAGTGATCGAATAACCAGTCACCAACTATTCCTTAGCATTAAGTGACATAATACAATAGAACCATGTTAGCCCTCCTGCACATATGTATTTACATATATACATACATACATTTTGCCTCTTTCTTTTCTCCTTTCCCTCGTCCCATCTGTTCCTTGCTTTTGAACAGATTTCCTTCATGTCTCTTAGTTTATATTCCCACCCTCAGGTTCTTACACCAGTGATACAATACGTTGCCTGCTCATGTACCGCTGATTTATTTCACTTATGAGTATGGACTCCAGTTTTGACCACTTGCCTACAAAGTCCCC
>PVLD010015851.1:0-47056 GCA_004027595.1 Dinomys branickii
TAAAAAAAAAAAAAAAAAAAAGAATAACATGTGCCTGCTGTTGTTGGATGATGTATAGTGTACATATTATCTGTCTTTTAAAAGCTATTTTTCCAGTGGATCTGTAGTACTACCTCCTGGTGGTTTTGCACTCCTCTGATAAGTAATAATGTTGCATATCTTTTCCTTTGCCTGTTTTCAATTTATATATTCTTTTATAAGAATTTTTATCAAACATATTAATTATACATACTAATGGGGTACAGTGTGATATTTCTTTTTTTTACTTTAAAGACAAAAGAATGGAGACATATCAACAACCAAACAGACATAAACCAGAATAACACAAAAACAATAAATAAAATACAAAATTATAGAGAAGACAGTAGGGAATTAACAATGGATGCTGTAGTACATAATGTTATCTTCACATTTGTTACTGAGTTATACAAATAAAGGCACGTATGATTAATCAAACAATTTTCTCCACCCTCATCTCTGTTGTTCTCCCACCCAGTCATTTTCCCTCTGATAATAACTGTACTTTTTGGTTTTATTCATTCCCTCGGGCTCTCACATTGGGAAGACACATGGGTGCTTCAAATTATGCTGCAACACACATGGGTGCACATAAATTATTATGGCACTAGGTGGAAAAGCACCCAACCTCAATGATGGTAGATAGACAGAGACCTAGGCACACTATGATCAGCACCACACTGAGAAGCCCTCGAGGCCCTTGGGTGCCCTTGAGTCCTCGGGATTGCCCCCACATATAGCCAGGCTCTGCCCCATGTGGTGTGCCTCGGGCCAGGTTGAGTACACAGGGTCACCCCTGCTGACCACTGGCTCCAAGCCAATGTGTCGCATCCGGGGGCCTGGCCGAGTCTGCAGTGTTGCTTCATGTACCACCAGGCTATGGCCTGATGCGTCATGCCCAGGCACCTGTCGAGTCTGCAGGGTTGCCCCTGCACACCAGCAGGCTCTGTCCTGAGGCAGCTCGCCCAGAAGCCTGGTCAAGTCTGTGGGATTGCCTCTGTGGACTGCCAGGCTCCACCCTGTCACCGTGTGCCTGGGGACCCAGTCCAGGTCCTCAGGATCTTCAGGTAGCCTTCGTGGAACACCCTTCCCCCCACAGGCTGCTGGGCTCCCTGTCAAAGCCTCTGGGGTCCCATCATAGGCCACCATTGTCTACCTGCAGGTCGCCTATGACTGTTTGCAGGCTCTTCCTACCCAGCTAGAGGACCGATTCTGCACCCTATTTCCAGATCTTTACCTCCTCCCACCTCTTGATCTCCAGTGCTACTGCTCCTCACCCCTTACACAGCTGGTCATTGGGTACACTTATGATGCTGGGAACAAATGGCATGAGGTCTCCCCCACCCACGCTCACTGAGGTAGTCCAGAGTGTATACTAAGTTTAGTTATTAGTTCTAGGAGACAATTAGAGGAATTTCTTGGGTCTTCTGTGTAAGTTATGTTGTCGTCTCTTGGTCTCCAGGACTGCTGCTTTGTATATAATTTGTTGCTATGTGTTCATACAAGGTTCATATGTGCAAGTGGTATGAAGTCCCTCTTGGTGCTCATATTAGTAGTTTAGAGTGGGTCCTGAAGCGCATGGACTCAGCCTGTTGCTGTTGGGAACACGGGCACAGGGGGCGCTGATTCTCAAGGTGCTCACAGAGGTGGTTCAGGGTAGGAGCTGGAGCCCAGTAACTCAACTCGTATTTCCTGCTTGGTGTTGGAGTGAGGAGGGCCCAGGGCCATCCAGCCCATCTCCATCTGCACCTCACTCTTACTGTTGTGCTCCAGTTCCCATTTGTTCATTGACTGGATCCCTGGGAAATGCTGTGGCCCTAGGGTCACTGCCACTGGTCTCTGCTGCTCTCTGCTGGTAATTGCTCTCACAGGGGAGAGGTAGCAGGCCACAGCCTTGGGGCAGTTGCAGAGCTGGGTGTGGCGGGCTGTGTACTGGTTGCTTTGTCTCCTCCTTGCCTCAGGGCACTGATTAGAACGGGTCACAGCAGAGTGGGCATGCTGCTTTAGTGGCTGTTGTACCTTTCCATCGCCATGCTGGGTTCAACAACCCCTCTCAAGTGCCTTTGCTTCTTTTCTGGGCTGAGCTTTCTCTGCTATGGTCCTGGCCCAGTTCTTGGAAATCCACTCTCCTCTGTCTGAGTTGGGAGGCTCCTGCAAGCGTGGGCTTCTGAAGCTGAAGCTATGAGTGTAGGAATGAGGGAATATGCTGAGGGTGTGTATGGAGTGGTGACTCCCTCTTTCTCCTCCTCCTCTTTCTCTAACTGTGCATGGCTGCCGTCTGAACTTTTCCCCTGGGAGGGATCTTGTTTGCTCTTTCTGAGGGCTTCAGTTTTCATTTCAAATCCTTTCTGGGACCAGGGGACCCACTTCTCACCTTCTTGTCTTTCTCATGTTGCTATATTCCAGTGTCTGGATGACGATCCTCTGGGAGGATTCTTCTCTGCTGCTTACCCAGTGACCATCTTCCCGAAAGTGTCAATAATTCTTCGTTTAAGTGTAGCTGAGTCCTCCTAGTGAATCATGGAACCTGGAAAATCCAGTGTGATATTTCTAAATATGGATAGAGCATGCACTAATTAAACCCACCCCTTTCTTAATACCGAGCACTCATCATTCCTTTTTCGGGGCAACCATTTTTTTTTTAGCTCCCATATGGGAAAGAACATATTGTACCAGTCTTTCTGTGCTTGCCTTATTTCACATAGCATAATGTCTTCCCGTTCCATTCATTTTGCTGCCAGAGAAAGAATTCCATTCCTTTTTAAGGCCGAATAATACTCCATTGTGTATATGTACCACCTTTTGTTCATTCACTTATCTGTTGGGGGGCACCTAGGTTGATTCCATATCTTAGGTACTGTGAATAGTGTTACAATGCCCATGGACAAGCAGGTGGCCGTTTGGTATGTTGTTATGATTTCTTTTGGATACATGCCCAAAAATAGGATAACTGGGTAATATGGTAGAATTTTTTTGAGGAACCCCAATATTGTTTCCTATAATTTACACTTCTTCCAAAATTTTGTAACAGTTCTTCCTCAACATTTTTGCAAGCAGTTTTTGAAGTCATTGTTCAAATCATTTGCTATTTTTTGCTTTTAAAAAATTATTATTGAGTTGTAAATGATCTTTTTATATTCTGAATGACATCCATCTCTAGATGCATATTTGTAAATATTTTCCCCTTGTCTGTGGCTTGTATTTTAATTTAATTTAATTCTATTTTTTGAGACAGGGTCTTGCTCTGTAGTTCAGGTTAGCTGTGAACTCATTATGTAGCTCAGCCTGGCCTTGAACTCACAGTGACCCTCTTGTCTCAGCCTCCTCAGTTCTGGTATTACAGGCATGTACCACTATGCTAGGCTGTATTTTCATTTTATTATCAGTATCTTTTGAGGTTCAGGGCTTTTAATTTGGTTAAAATTCAATTGATCAAAGTGTTTAGGATTATAGCGTTTGCCTTCTCCAACATTACAAAGACTTTCTGGAATTTTCTTTGCAAAGTTTTAGGGTTCTAGGTGTTATAGTTGGACATATGATCTACTTTAAGTCTTTTAATATGGTGCAAGACGTAGATTAAGCTTTATATGTTTGTACTTAGGTTATTCCAGTAGCAATTGTTGAGAAAACTGTCTCATCCTCATTGAATTATCTTAGTACACTTGTCAGTTAGCCGTGTAATGACATCTTTTTCTGGATTCTCTATTCTGTCCTATTGGTGCATATTTCTATCCTTACACTAATACAACGCTGTCTTGATCACTTTAGCTGTGCAGTGAGGCTTAAAGTCAGGTAAAATGGGTCCTTTAACATTTGTCTTTGAGGGTTATTTTGGTCTTACTAGGTTTTTACATTTTCACGTAAATTTTAGAATCCATCTGTCAATTTCTATAAAAAGATCTGCTGGGATTTTTATTGTGTCTATAGATCAGTTTGTAGATAATTGACATCTGAACAATATTTAGTCTTTCAATCAGTAAGCACATATTTCCATTTTGCCAGGTCTTTTAAAGTTAATTTTTGTTCATGAAGTGATAAATTTTATGGGAAAAGTGTTAAAAAGAAGCTGGTTTGTCTTTATCTCTTTTGTACCTAGAGGTTACATCAGTACCTAGAACATCTTTGGTATGTGGCTAATGCTCACTAAATATTCTCCGATTGAAGAGTTAGTGTACAAGGTAAAACTTATTTGCTATTCTGAGAATATGTTAATATATACTGCACAAGATTACTGAAGGAAATAGATAAAAAGTGCAACATATTTTCTGAGTACTTAGAACAACTGATACTCAAATATTAGTTATATTAAAGGAAAGGAAAAGGTAGAAAAATTACTTCACACTGGCCACTTCTAAGGCGAAAACAAAAGGTTAACAAGGATTTTGAGACAAGATAAATGGTAAAATTGAGGTTGGAAAAATACTCTGATGCACATCAGATAAGCTATTCATCTTAGTGACTTTTTCTTTATTAGGACACAACCCTCAATGCACACAATATGAAGGAGGGAAGGTTCATTTTGGCTTATGGTTGTAGGGGCTTAATCCATAATCTGTTGGGTCTAGGGCAGAAGGGAGGGAATTGTACCCTCCCATACCCTACCCTGGTGACTTACCTCCTCCTACTGGGCTTTATCTCTCAACATCACATTTAGATATAAACTTTGCTTTTTTTTGATTTTTATTAGTCCATGTTTGAAACACATAATGATTACATTCATTATCAGGGACTGGTACATATGCATAGAACATTTCAATTCCTTTCTTTTTCTAGCCTAACTCCATCTCCCTTTTCTTTTTCCAGCATCAGATTCATTTATTTATCTGATAAGACTTTACAAAGTTAATTGTCATATTCAAAATGCAAACCAGATTAATAGGCCAAAGATAATTTCAGAACCTGCAGTCTTCTTATTTACCTTACCGCTTTCCAAACTGCACTGCTTTGAGCTTTTAAGAATGTTTTAGTCAGGTGTGAACTACAGCAGTACTCTTTCCTCAGAGAAGATTCCTAGAGTTGCCCACTATTGGATCACAAGGGACTCTGTAAAGATAACAGGTACCTGCCTATAATCCCAGCACTTGGCAGGCTGAGGCAGGAGGATCACTGCCTTGGCAGTGGCCTTGTTAATCTTTTATTCTTTGCTTTGGAACACAGTATCCACACCTGAAACATGTAAGACAATTCACTAAGTCAAGGTACACTTTTAGATGCATTGTCTTCACTGAATTACAATACATTTTTCTCTCTCTTTTTTCCTATTATCTTTTATTTTGTACTTTGTATATCTATGGAGTTTTTAATATAAAAGAAACCGTGGCATATTTAAGCTTGTGTGTCTAAATTAACATTATGGTCTCAAGGGTCATCCGATTTCCTACAGAGGCTTTGTGGGGGACATCCAGATGTAAACCACAACATTTGTACATTTTTCCTTGTACAAGGAGACTGTGTTTTTGGATAGCTGTTTGCATATTAAAGCATGGTAATTTACAGAGTCCCTTGTGATCCAATAGTGGGCAGCTCTAGGAATCTTCTCTGAGGAAAGAGTATTGCTGTAGCTCAGAAGCTGCTCTGTAACATCCTCTGCGGTATATCTGGGACCTTCCACAATGCTCCATCGAAACATTCTTAAAAACTCAGAGCAGTGCAGTTTGGAAAGCACTAAGGTAAATAAGAAGACTGAAGGTTCTGAAATTATGCAGGCTTATGTCTGAAATTATCTCCACATTTACCACAGTATGACCTTAGATTAGCTAATTATCATCTCTGAGTCTCAACTTTTTTACCTGTAAAGTGAGAAAAATGGTAACTACCTTGAGCATTGTTCTAAGACTTAAATGAAACAATATGAAAGCTGCTTGGGACACAGTAGCCACTCAATATGATGATTATTGTCCCATAAAACTCTGCCTAGGACATTCTATGAAATCATGCTTAAGGTACCAAGTGCTCTCTTGAAGTAAATAGTCTTCACATCATTAGAGCTGTTGATTAAAAACCTAGATGAACAATGATGTTCTTTGAAAACAGACCTTGATTAAAGCAAAACTCTGGAATATAACAACAACAGTAAGCAACTACTCAACCCAGAAAATAGCACATGCAGTTTCCCAAACCATCAAAAAGTCCCAAAGTACCACAGCAATGTGGGTCTCTAGACTCAATAGTCAGCAACTTTGCTTTAGTGAGGTCCATAAACAAATTTTACTCCCCTCTTAAATTTTAGTGTCTGTTTTTCTGCAGTGCCGTATGGCACTTTTACTTCATTCTTGGAAGCATCGCCATTAAAAGCCAGAGATGGACAGGTGCCAGGAGCTTGCTATCAGCACTCCCTGTATGTCCACTTTGCCTGTGAGGGTTGAGTTGTGGATGCTCCTTTTCTTAGGGGTCAGAGCCTGGTGAGGGAGAGTGTTAGGCTGGGGCAGGGCTGGTGAAAAATTAGCAACCTCTTTCTGAGTGTATCCTTTCCACTACAGGGGAAAGATAGATGCTGGCACATTTAAGAGTGTTTTCTGAATCACTTTTAGCAGTCCTGGGAGTAGATTTACAAAGAGACATATGTTCTCAGTATTTGACTAAACACAGACAGACACTAAAATATGGCATACTCACAAGCTCTGTACAGGTATTGAATTTTAAATAACTGGCATGCTTGGGCATCCATTCAAGGAGAAATCTAAGCGCTCAATACCATCTCTTTCTTTTCTAATACAGGCGTGAAAGAGATTCTCAGCGGAAGGTGGAAGGAGTAGGGGAAGAGTAGGGGGAGATGAGGGAAGCTAGAAGGTGGGAGCGGGAGCATGAGAGGGTATATGGAAAGAAACAAAGAGGAGGGGGTAAGTTACTAAGTAGCACAATGAAAACCCTC
Source organism: Dinomys branickii (assembly GCA_004027595.1). NCBI lineage: Eukaryota > Metazoa > Chordata > Mammalia > Rodentia > Dinomyidae > Dinomys > Dinomys branickii. The sequence continues at coordinate 6,890 of PVLD010015851.1, forward strand.
CAGAATGCCTAGTTTCTTTAAACGGAGATTATGCAAATCTACTGGGAACCATATCAAAACCTGACATTCATGTCTCCATTATAGACCTAGCGCCTCCATTTGCCAGATCTGCTTTCCTCATCTTCCTTTTATAGTGATTCAGCCCCGAGTCTGGCTTTCTCCTCTTCTCTGTAGTCTCTTTCGTTGTGAACCCCTGTCCTCTGGCCTTACTGTCTCAGAGGCTGTATTTAGGGAACCCCTTGGAGGCTTGGTGCCTGGTCTTTTTGCTCTGGCCTGTTTGCTCCCGGCAGGGAGGTCCAGGTCCTGCAGCAGGCTGACTTCCTTCCAAGGAATGCACCCATGCATGGACCTACAGCCTCCTGATGCTACGCTGAGCACCAGCTAGACTACACTGGGCTCTGCAGCTCTGACTACACTGGGCTCTGCACTGGGCTGTGAACAGGCCATTTTATAAAATGACATATGATATGTCTGCTTATTTATGGGATACGGAGGGGTAATTCAATACATGGATCCAGTTGTAATGAACCAGTGTAATTAGCATTTCCATCTCCTCAAACTTTCAACATTTCTCTCTGTTGGAAACTTTGATGTTCTTATAGCTATTTAAAGTGCTTAATAAATTGTTGTAGATGGTAGCTACCCTCCAGTGGTGCTGTCATCCAACATCTCTGTCTTCTCTCGGCTACCTCTCACCACATATAACAATAAACACAAAATAGATCAAAGACCCAAATATAAGACCTGAAATTATGAAGCGACTAGAAGGAAATGTAGGGAAACATCAAAACATTGTTATAGGTAAAGATTTTTGGGGTAAGATCTCAACAGCATAGGACAAAAAGAAAGCAAAAATAAACAAATGAGATGATATCAAAGTAAGAAGCTTCTGCATGGCAAAGGAAGCAACCAACAGAATAAAGAAATGACCTGCAGAATATGAGAAAAATGTGTGTAAACTCTTCACTGGACAAAGGATTAATATCCAGAATATACGAGGAACTCAGCAGGCCATTTTTTCATGAGCAAAATTTCCTGAGAGGGGGCCATCCAAGAGACCCACTTAATAACTGTTGGTGGGTGCTTCTGTGGGTGAAAAAGATAAAAACATATGAAAGGGTGCTAAAGGAAATTATTCTGGATTCCACACCAGGGAGCAACCCCCTAACCACATTCCAGCCTTTGTTTCTTGTCTCCATAAGACACATTTGCAGCAATGTTGAACGTCAGACTTAGCGGCATCAGGGGATGACCCTGATTAGTTAATTGATTTCAAAATGAGGAATGTGGTCCTGGCTAAGAATACACTGGTCCCTTACTATACCAGTTAAGAACTCCTGTGGCCACCCTACTCCACTATGAACAAAAGTTTTTCTGCTCAGAGAGCAAACCCTACTCATTGGCACATTGCGTTGAAGACACGAGTCCATTGATCAAGAGCCATAACGGAGCACTGGCAGAGTTGAATCTGCCATAGGACCCTGAGCCAGAGAGCAAAAGCCTTTCACAGAGCTGCGCTGGAGAAGGAGGCAGACTTCTGCACCCCTTTCTTGTGGCACTAACATCTCCTCTTCCTTGTGCAACCGCTTTATGTACTTCTCTGCCTCCCATTTCTAATGAAGTGTTTGTGGTGGGGCTGCTTGTTCCTCCCAAGCCTCTGCCCACCATGTCCACCAGACTGCTTCTCTGGGAGACATTAGGTTGGATATGAGAGAAGCGCACCTCTTTTCTGACCAGAAAAATAGGTGGAGAAGGGAGCTCAGAGCTAACTGGAGCCTTTGTTGCAATATTTTAGAGAAAAGCAAGTGAGGCAGTCAGGAAGGGGACTCAGAGGCAGAGGTAGAGTTCTGTTAATCAGTTACAAAGTAATTGTCAGATAATTCAGAGACCAGATGTATTAGTCTTCTGTTGGTGCTGTGACAATTAAGAAAATTTAGAGGCATAGAACAACACTAGTTTATTATCTTCTAATTCTCAGGGTCAGAAATCTTAGAGGATAAAATGAAGTTTTTGTGGAGTGAGTTCCTTGTTGTTATGGCTTGTATCTAAGTGTCCTCCAAAGCCTCATGCACTCACAGGTGGGTGGGGAGGTGGCTGGATCATGGGTGTGTGGAAACTGGACGAGTCCACTGATCCTTTAGCATACTTCTGGGTGTGGGAGATGGGAAGGCCTATTCGGGGTGTGGGTGGCACTGATCAATAGGCTTACAGCTGGATGGAACAAAAAGGGGAAAGAAGAAAGAAGATATGTGGTCTCCTGTCTGCCCTGCCATGGACTGTTTCCCCTCTGTGAGGCCCCTCTGCCACGTTCCCCTGCTCTGCAGCCAACTGACTATGGACTGAAACCTTGCACAGAGCTGAAATAAACCACCCGTTATGGTTTGTGTCTGGATGTCCCCCAAGAGCCTCATGCAGTCATGGGGTGGGATTCTAGAGTTTATGATTGATCCATAGTCCAATGCTGGGAGTATGGGTATGAGTGCTACACCTGCCCTGGGGCAGGTAGTTTGCATACAACGTAAGGGAGAGAAAGAGTCTTGCTCCTCCCTCTGCCGCTCCTCCCCTTTTGCTCTTGCTGTTTTCCATTGCCATGAACTGTTGCCCTCTGCCATGTGCCACCCTGCCTTGGAACCTGCTGATTATGGACTGAAACCTCCACAAACTGTGAGCTAAAGAAACCTTTCCTTCTGTAATTCTGGGTGTCAGGTATTTTGTCTCAGTGAGAGAAAAGTAACCGAGATACCACCTCTCCTTTAACTGTGGGTGTCTTATATTTTGTCCCAGCAATGAGAAAATAACTCAAACACTTGTGGAGGCTTGTGGGGGGGGGATCTATTTTCCATTCTCTAAAGGTAGCCTTTACACATTGAGCTGTGACTATTTCCATCTGCAAAGTACATCACTCCCACCTCTGCTTTCATCATCACATATTTCTCTGAGATTCCTACCTCTGTCTTATAAAGACCCTTGGGATTACTTGAGCCTGCCCAAATAATGCAGGGTAATCTCATGTGAAGGTCATCTCAAGGTTGATTAGAACCTTAATTCCATGTACCACCTTAATGCCTCCTTGCTGAGCAGCATACATATTTACGTCTTGGGGATTAGGGCATGGATGACTTTCTGGAATCGCTATTTTGTCACCCTCAAAGGTAAATAGCGATAGAGCCAGAGTTAATATTCTCCCAGTTGTTGAAGTTCAGAGGAGGGGTAGGGAGCTTAAAGTGGATTCAACCAAACAAGGTTTCCAGGGCTGAAGGCCTCATTTATTCACAGGTGAACTCATACTTGCTCTGAACGATCACATTTTCTCCCTCTTATATGTGCATATTCTAAAATACGTGGCCTTTTGTCGTTCACTTCCCCTGGCTTTAGAAACTTTCATATTTATATTCATTTTAGATTAGGGCACTTTTCTGTCTCTTTTTTCGTGGCTCCCCAACGTTCATGATTCCTGCATCTACCGATTGGTTTTTCAGCCAGAACTGAAATTTCCCATGACCCTGAGATGTCTTTGCTCTGGGGCTGGTACTCACTCATAATTTTGTTGGTTATTTAGGCCCCATTTCCCTCCAAATAGCCCAGTTGTTCTACCTCCTCTAAGTGCGCCGATGTTCAAACACACCTGGGTCCTGCAAAATAAAATCTGTGGCTTTTCTTGTGCTCTGTGTTAGCCTGCATCATTAGTCTGGGTTGTCAATGTGTTGCTTCACAGGTTTCAAAAATCTTCTGTTCCCTCTCTGTGTGCAAGTCGCATTCGTAAGAAGAGCTCTTCGAGCCTGTTAAGATTTTTCTCAACCTTTTGTATTTGTTCTTGGTTACATGTCCTTTCTCTTACATTTGCTGTGTGCCCTTTTTATAGTTGTTTTTCCTCCTAAGTAGCCGGAGGAGTAGAGAGGAAGAGAGGCAGCTAGTCTCAGCTCGCCTACTCCATCCCCCACCCCCGTGGATGAGTCAGCACTCAACAGGGCATTAAAAAGAAAGCAGAGCCCTACTTGCTGGGTATAGACAATGCTTAATATTCACAAGAGCTCACATCCCTTGAGGGCTTATGCCGGTATCACATTTAGTGCAGTATATATATTGTTTATTTTAAACTTTCAACAACATTAAGGAATGTTAACTTCATTATGTACAGATAAGAAAACAGAGGCACAAACATTTTATTTTTTTAGCTTTTTGGCTTTTTGAGACAGGGTCTCCTTATGCAGTTCAGGCTGGCCTTGAGCTTGCTTTGTAGCTGAGACTGGCCTTGAACTCACAACCTCCTGCCTCAGCCTCCTGAGTGCTGGGATTACAGGCCTATGCCACCACGCCTGGCTTGCACAAAGATTTTAAAGACTTTGCCCACTAGGGCACCTTGTAACTGTGTCACAGTTACACACTTGATTCTAGCCAAAAGGCCAAGAAGAAATGACAGTTAAAAGGCGAGATAGCCAGGATTCAAATTCAGGCAGATTCCTATTGGCTTTGTCAATCACCAAATTCCCAGGAGGTGAGAGAAGTTCTGATCATTGATGCCACACACAGACGTGACCTTAGTAGGAGGTCCCGATGTTCTTCCTAGGGTGGGTGAGTTTGAGATGTGTGCAACGTCTCAGGTTTTCCTTGGCCTATAGCTTGCCTTGAGAGGGATCCCTTCAAGGGATTTGCTTTGGGGAAAATCAAGAGATACTGGGTCTTACGGCACAATCTAGTGGGCAGGGCGGGAGAAGGCATCGAGAAGACCATAATAATGTCCATGTGAAGTCTTCCTCATCCATCAGGGACTGGTGTGTTCTTCCCTGCCCAGTTCTCCTGTCAGTGATGGAAACTTGGTCCTCAAGCCTTAAAGGCTGGAAAGACTCAGTCCATTAGAAACAAATAGGGGTCAAAGAATTACTGCCTTTACATTTTTATCTTACTTGGAGGACAAAGTTCATTAACATTTGAATTGATTTCCTAGTACCGCCCTGACAAGTAGCCACAAATTGGGAATACAAAAAACAGAAATTTATTGTCTCATAGTGTTGAGGGCTGGAAGTCCAAAATCAGTGATGGTAGGACTGGTTCTTTTGAGGGCTTCAATGGATAATGTCGCCCATGTCCTTGTCTTCAATTGTGGACGCCTCCAGGCCTTAAGCATCACTCCAGTGCCTCTCTCCACTGTCACATGGCCTTCCCTCTGAGTCTCTTGTCCTGCCACGGACTTCTTAGGAGGACACTAGCCATCGAGGGTAGGGCTCATGGTAATCCAGGATGACTTCGCCTGGTCAACTATGTCTATGACAGCCCTATTTTGAAATAAGGTCAAATCCTGAGGTTCCAGGTAGATATAAATTGTAGAGAACAACAATTCTTTCAGTCTACTTAGTAACAATCAATAAAAAAATAGTTTCTTGTGTTTTTCTACTGAGGTAGGTGATTAGGTCTGGGGCGAACCAGACAACTAACAGGGTGCAATGTGTTAAAATTCATAAAAAACCATGGCTAATTGGTGGGGCAAGTTTCCTAAAAAGAGAAGACATGCATAGAGCAGGGACCCAAAATGACTCCAGGCTTTCAGATGCAGAGCTTTGCTCATGGAACAAATCAGAAAGCACTATTCCCCAAATCCTTCATTTGAATCTGTGCATGGGATCAATCAGAGGATGCTATTCTTAATCTCTCATTTACATATAGACAAGACAAATCAAAAGACCCTGTTCCTGACCCTTTGTTTACATCTGGCTCAAGCCAGATATATAGTTGCCTTTTTCTTTTTTTTTTGGTACAGGGTCTTGCTCTGTAGTTTGGAGGGGACCAATCCACCTACACTAGACACTAAAGGCCCCTTTCCCCCACTTTTCTTCTGGGCTGCTGGGAGCTTTTTTCACTGATCTGTTCTTGCCCTGTGGACTTCTTTTCCACCTTCAATGAAACTACACCCTTGCTGCTTTTTCTGTGTGCCTTGTCCCATTCTTTTTTCAGGACACCAAGAACTTGGAAAGAAACTGCCCCTTCCACCTGCTAACACTACTACACTCCTTGACCCTTCATGAATAAACTTTCTCCTTTTCCTATCACCCAGGAAGAGATCATTTCAACTAGAGCTGTCAAAATCCCTGAACATTCCTCTGAAAAGTTAATGCTTAAGAACTTTTCCTCGGCAGCCTCACTGTCTTCCTTTGGTTCCATTCCCCTTTTCTTCTTCATCGGGATTATTTTGAAGGAAATAGGTTTTTTAAAAAAAAGAAGCATAAAGCCTACCCTCTTTCAATGTGTGTCTGTTATTGGGCAGCTCCTTCTAAAAGTGGCTCATGAACTAAATGTTACTGCGTTCTGGGTTGCTGACTTCTCCCTCTGGAGTTAGATTCCAGGTTCTTTTTGTGAAGACAAAAAGAAAACTGAAGAAAACAAGTAAAAAGCCACAGCCAAGCTTATTTGCAAAAGTAAAAGCGAAGAGTGAGGGAGAGATTTCTTCTGCAAAGCAAGTTTGGGCTGAGTAAAAGGAGAAAAAAGCAAGATAAAAGAAGACCCTGGAGAAAGCAAGGCAGACTGTCACGAGAAAATCAGGATAGTGGGCTCCTCATGGTGCCTGTGTCCTTCCTTACATGTCCATATCTGGAGGAAAACGCAAGAACTTCTACATATGGGTCCTGAAAGGTGGCACTGGGATCCCACACCTCAAGCTGACATCAGGTCTAAGCCATCCTGTGGAGTTCTCAGGAGAAGTCCATGTGCAGGACTTTGGGAACCACTCTGCACATATGTTCTGAGACCTTGTAATTCATAGGTCATGCCTACTTCCCCAGCCAGTTTTGCCATGCCCTAATCTCCTATCTCACATTCACAGGGCTGTACTTACCTGCTGTCCCTCTTTCTTTGCTGCCTGGCTGGATCTGGTGCAGACCACTGCCTGGGTGGGTGTAGAGCTCTTCTTCCTTGCTGTCTCTAATGCTAAAATCATCTGGCCCTTTTGCTCACCATTCCATTACTTCTGCATCACTAAATAAGGCTTCTTTATACTGTTCAGAATTGGAATCCCCCAATCAATTGATTTCATTCTTTTCTTTCTCCTTTTAGCTACAAAATTATCATCAACGAGTGAAAAGAATTAACTAAAGAAATGTGGTTAGAAACCTCAAAAGTGTTCCTGTCCCTCATTCTGGGGATTCAGCTTTAGGAATTCACCCCAAGAAAACAAGACTGTACAGAGACTCAGCCATGACAGTGCCCCTTAGAGCATTGTTTGTAAGGTGAAGAATTTGAGACACTACATACAGGTGACAACAGCAGTTTCACTAAATACATTATGGTTCTTCGATGGAGTGGGCTATTATGCAGGTGTTATTGAGAATGAATATCTAATGCCTGGCAGTAATTTCCACAAAGTTCTTCATGTTTCAAAAGTAGATTTTAAAACATCATACAACAGTGCAATCCACTTTTATATTTTGAAACTAAATTTATTTTCTTTTTGAATTTTTCTGTTTATTTTGAGGTACTGGGGATGAAATACAACTAATATACTTACAGTATTCTTAAGAAATCTTGGATGTGATGGACTCAGAAGGAAGGAAGCATAAACAAGTTCTGACAGTTAACTGGTTGTGTCAATTTGAGTAAGAAAAGCCCAGCTACATTGGATCAGCACAGTCCTGGGTGTGGCTCAAGGGATGTATGGAAGACAGAAGACCCAGCCTGGCTGTAAGTGACACCAGCCTGTAGTTTGCCACCTGGATATAATAAAAGGGAAAGGAAGAAGGAAGCCTTGTTCCAGTCTTTGCCTTCACCGTGGACGTACTTTCCTGGCTTCCAGGGCAGACTCTTCACCTCCAGTCGGGCCCTTCAGGCTACTGATACAGATCCGCATGGGACACCACAGTGAGCTCCAGGCCCTCAACTGGATCCTTCGGAGTCTCCATGCACAGACAGCCCTTTTGCACTCTGCCCACCTTACTCTGCAGGTGGCCATGGTAAGCCTACTTTGTAAATCCTTATATATTTGTATATTTTGCATTAAATCTGTTTCTCTAGTAAGCACTGACTTGTACACAAAGCTAGGGAGTACTGATTTGGGTAACGTTGGGTAACTTTGTGTCTTGAATTTGTAGTATTCTTAAAAGCACAACTTTTTAGCTATGATTTTTGTCGCCTTTGTACCTATCTTTATTTCTCTTATCCCACCTCAAGAGGTCGCACCTGCTCACTGGGAGCGAGGATCCAGTCTCCCATTCTTGTCAGGTGAGCTGGGAGGATCTGATAAGGGCTCGGTGTGGTAGTGAGCTTGGGTCCCTAGAGATGGGGTCACAGAGATGGGGTCACAGCTGCCAGGAACAAGTGGGGGGAGCTGTACTCATAGCAGGCTGGGCCAAGAGGTTGCCTTTCTCGGAACCAGAGGGGACCCTCTGCAAGAGAGCCCACCTAACAGCAGCCTGCTCAGGGGCTTCCTAGAAGGGCAAGAGGCTGGTACAGTTGTTCCTGCGGCTGCTGAAACAAATCCCACTCACTCCATGACTTAAAACCATGCCCATTTATCTTCTTACCTCTTTGCAAGTCAGAAATCCAAGGTAGGTCCACAGGGGTGTGTTCCTTCTGGCTTTAAGGAAGAATTTATTTCTTTGTCTTATCCAGGTGGCAGCACCTGCCTGCATTCCTGGCCTCTACCTTCCGCCAGCAGATAGCACTTTCCCTCCTCCCTGAGCTCTGCTTCGGTCTGCACATCTTGACTGTGACCTTCCTTCCTCCTTCTTGTAAGGACTGTGCCAATAACACTGGGCCCACTGAGATAATCCAAGATCATCTCCCTCTCTCAAGATTCTTAATTGAATCTCATTGGTAAAGCCCCTCTTGATACCTGAGATAACACATAGGTTCTGGGCAGTATCAGAATGTGAACAAGTTTGGGGGAGCTGTTATTCAACTATCCCAGGAGAACCGGACACTAATTGGCCAGTTGAAGGAGGGGCACTGCCTCAATCAAAGGAAAGGAACTGCAAGATCCTTCCAAAAAGAGAGAACTGGGTAGTAGGAAAGCACTGGCTGGGAATTGTATGTTGATCATTCTAAGGTCATCAAAACCACATGACAACAGTAAGACCCATAAAGTCATAGTAAGATATAAAAACGTGCTCCTTTTTCCATGACCATCTCATCCTGGACATATTTCTGGAAGAGCTCTGTGGTACTGGGGATTGAACTCAGGCCCTTCTCACTACAAGAAATAAAAGAATTAGATGGCTCATATTTCATTTTAACCTCAAACACTTCAACTGAGATTTAGTGGCAGGCCAATATCCTTTTCCACAGACAGCTGGGTCAAATAGCAGACATATGGGCTGCAAAATGACTCACACAATAAAGAATCCCTAAACTCAAACAAAGATAAGGTACTGGGGTAAGAGATAATTAATAGACAAACAAGTTTTCATGAATTGTGGTCATAAGAACCAATAACGTCATAAAGATCACAAAAATGCACAAAAAGCAGGGCAAGGGGTGGCAAAAGTAACAGATGCCTTTAGGGATAGATTGTGCATCCCCAATCTCAGCCCGAGATGGAGGGGGAGGGGCATATCGTGTGGTAGGAGGATTAAAGTTTGCTGCTTTCCAGATCAAGTGTGCCTGGTCTTTGTGTAAGCACCGGCCTTGCAAGGTCATTTCATCAAAGGTCTTGCTGCTGTTGCACTTCCTGCTCTGCTTTCCTTCTCTGGGAAGTGTGAATGGTGATTTTTTTCTTATCCCAGCACATCTTTTATTTTGAGATAAAGTCCTGCTGAGTGGCTAAATTTCCCAGACTGGACCTGAACTTGCAATTCTTCTGCCTCAGCCTCCCAGAGTGCTGGAATTACAGGCATGCACCGCTGTGCAGTGACTTCAACTATAGAAACAAACAGATAGTTTGACTGTTTTTTCAGAGATAGAAAAAAAAAAAGAGTCAGAGTGCACAGAAAGATTCTGAATCACTGGAGGAGGTAAAATGGTTTAAGCTTATACGCTCTCAGTTCCAGCCTGTCTGAAAAACAGGCCACATCTAGATTATGGCCCCAGCTCCACCACTTGTCCTGAGTCTGATGAAGGGAAGAAACAGCTCTTTCATCCTTCTGGACCCCGTGCTTGTACCCTGCGTCCATCTGACTTAGGGAATTACTGTTAGGAGATAGTTAGGAGCCATGTGCTGCTTGGAGATGTGAACCAAGTTTATTTATAATTTTCTCTTTTGGCCTTGACAAGAAGGTCTGGCTCCCATGAACAATGTATGTCTTTGGAAGCCACTAAGCAAAGCACCCTAGACAAATGCACAGATGACAGAGAGAGGACAGACTTCAGTTTGGGCCAGATCATGAGAGCTTCAGAATGCAGAATATGTATCACCCTGGTTGTTGACCAAGCGCCTCTTGGCTTGACTTTGTCAGAAATATTCTGCACCATGAGTGGCTGGTGAGCCATTCTGGCCTTGTCACCAAAGGGCAGAGTAATGATGCCTTGAATTAACTCATGGGATGAACCAAGAGGCCCATATCTTCACACATCTAAGGCTCATCTGCTTTTGTACCCATAGAAAGGTTGCTGCCAGCAGTCTTGGAGGCTTACGATGTTAGTGGTGAAGGCTGCGGGGTCAGCGATCAGACCCACCTGAATATTTGCCTGCGTAATGCTCCTGTGACCTTGGGCCAGCCAATACCTGTTGGGGGCCTCAGTCTTGAGTTAAACAGAGATAAGAAATAAAATAATCTATACACCTCTTAGTATGATGGGCTGGCCCACAGTAAAAACTCAAACTATGTAAGCAGTTGTTATTATCATGTGAGAAAATGTCCTGCATTGGAATCTGGAGACCAGGGATTTAGGGTCAATAGCTACTTACATGAAAATAACAATTTACAATTATTGAGAATTTCAAATGTACCAGGCATCTTGTTAATTGTTGCTATCAGTCAAGTCATATCAGCCGCATGCATAATCATACTCAGGTGGAGACTTTTATTAATTCAAATTTATAGCTGAAAAAGCTGATGTATAGAGAGCAGTAGCTGCCCCAAGGTCCCGAGCCAGAGCGGTTCTGGAGTCCCAGGTCTTACCAGTCTGTAGAACTAGCTAGCCCCCTCTTCCCACAGCAATCACCACCCTTGCTTTTGGCTTTCTGGGAGAGTACAGTATTTTTCAGGATGATTTAAGGTCTGAAATACTAATATTTTTGTGGGTGTGACATTTATTATAGGTGCTGGTGAGGCAAACACTAGTGTGACATTTATCTTGGTATTAAAAAAATCTACTTTCTGGGGCTGGAGGATAGCTCAGTGGTAGAGGGTTTGCTTAGCATGTGCAAAGGCCTTGATTCCGGTCCTAGCACCATAACATAAAACAAAACTCTTGGGAAGGTAGGTTTTGGGACATTTGTCTTTTTGAGACAAACCTAGAGAAGTATATGATATTTCAAATTGTACTCTTATTTACAATTGATCCTCTGTGGTTTGTGTGTCACTCAGAGTGAAGTCTAAAGTTCTTGGAGAGGTCTTGGCAACTTTCTGCTCTCACTCCCTACCTATTTTCTCTTTACCTGTTCTGCTGGGGCTGTGTCGACCTTCACAGTCTGTAAACATGCAAAGACCCTCCTGCCTCAAGCCCTTTGCACAGGCTGGTCCGTCTTCCTGGAACACTGTTCTCCCAGAGACTTGCACTGCAGCCTCACTCACTGTCTTCAGGTCTTTCCTCAATGACATTTTGTCAGTGAAGCCTCCCCTAGCCTCTTTACTTAAAACTCCAACCTATTTCTTCATTCTGGTACCTCCTCACCACACTCTGCTATCGCCCTCTGTGCATTAGGTTTATTTATGACATCCAAAAAAATTATGTCCCACACCTTGTCTAAGGGCAAGTTGTGTGGCAGTGTGCGCTTTGGCACATTTTGACACACCAGAGGCATTGAATATAACTATTTGGTGGACAGTTCAGTAAAGATGAGTTTGTGACATGTCCCCCCTATTTGAAATCAATTGAAAGAAAATTTTTATTTTGGGGTTTGGCGTGAAAAGCTTGGAAGTTGCTGCTCTGTCCTCACAAAAAAGCAGAACAAGCTGAAAAATCTACAAGTCCTCTTTAGATCCATAAGAAACTCGAGGCTACTGCTGGCCCCCAAATTGGAGGAACCAACAGGAAAATAACTTAGCAGGGCAGAAATCTCTGTGGGACCCAGGCCAGGGCATGGAAAGCAGAACTGTAAATGAGAAATTGCTAGAGGCTTAGTGTAGACAGGACTGAGAATAAAACTCCAGGGGACCAGGTCATTGGTGAGCCCACCTTTTTGTGAATTTCATCTGCTGGAGTTGTATCAATGCTCAAGGGGAATATGGGAGAAAAATTCCCTCCTAATTCTGGAAGAAGAGGAAAAGGAACTATTTTGAAATATACCAGACTGTAAAAAGGTCTGCCCTCAGGAGAGATGGCTTACTCAGAACCAACGTGCTGAGGTGTTGTTAAAGCCTAATTGACTCAAGGAAGGGAATCCTGACCCCAGCCCACTCCATCTACCCTATCCCACTGGGTGCTAGCACCGTCCCAGTCCTGAAGTACAGGCTCCCTAAGAGACTGAGACCCAATCTCGAGGCTACACAGTACTTCCAATTCCACCCTTTCAGCATGTTACTGAAAGCTGTTTATAGCAAGTCCTTTTACCAAGAAAAAGGTAAAAGTTGATGCTTGGATAGCAACAAAAAATAATGAGGCATATGAAAAGCAACAATCACAATTTCAAGAGACAGAGCAAACATCAGAACAAGACTCAAATGTGGCAGGATAGAATTATCAGACTGGGAATTTAAAAACAATTAGTAAGCTAAGGACTCATGGATAAAGTAGACAGAATGCAAAAACAGGCAATTTAAGCAGAGATGGAAATGCTAAGAAAGAATGCAAAACAAATTTTAGAGCTCATAAACACCTAATAGAAATGAAGAATACTTTTCACAGACTCCCTGGGGGACTGGACATGGTTGAGGGAAGAATCTCTGAACTTGAGAATATCTCAGTGGAAAACTCAAAACTGGAAAGGAATGAGGAGAGGGAGAGGGAGCAAGCGAGAGAGCAGGCGTACATAAGATAATATCCCAAATATCTCCGAGCTGTGAGAAAACGCCAAAAGGGGTGTCTTAGTTACTTTCCTCATTGCTGGGACAAAATGCTTAATATCCACAAAATGAAAGGAGAGGTTTATTCTGGCTCATGGTGTTTAAAGGACTTGTGCCATAGCGGGCAGGACAGGCATGGAGGAAAGGTCTGGTGGTGGAAAGTTGCTCGCATCACGGTGTCCGGGGAGCAGAGAGCAAAGGGAAGTGCTAGGGAGGGAGACGCCCCTTCCGTGTTACACCACCGGTGACCCTCCTCTTCTGACCAGGCCCCAGCTCCTAACAGCACATTCAGCCACTGAACTCATCATCAGCAGATGAATCCACAGGTGAGAATAGTGCGCCATGATCCAATCACCTACACACATAAAAACTGAGTGGCGGGGGGGGGGGGGGGGATTTTAGATCTAAACCATAACAAGGTGTTAATATGCATAATGAGAACGCAGGAAGAAAGCGAAAATGAACAGAAGAAATACATAAAAAATAAAGACTGAAAATGTCAGACATTAAACCATAAAAACTGAGTGGTTGGGGGGGAGAGATTTTAGATCTAAACCATAACAAGGTGTTAATATGCATAATGAGAACACAAAAATGAACAGAAGAAATACATAAAAAATAAAGACTGAAAATGTCAGACATTAAACTATAGATCCATAATGCTCAGAAAACATCAAGCAGGATAGCATGCCCCCAAATCTCCACAAAGATATAACAGTGTCAACTGTAATAAATTATGTCTGGGGATGGATATGTTATTTCTCAGTGCATATGTATACAAAATCACCTGGTCACATACTTTAAATATATATAATTTTTCATTTTGTTTTAGTGCGTGTTTATAGTACATAGTGATTACATTCGGTGGGAGGAGTTGATACAAATATATATAATTTTATTTAAAAAGAAAAAATTCTGAAAGAAGGAAAAGAACCATCTCAATTTTAGGAGAGCAAAGATAAGAATTATACCCTGCTTCTCAGAAACTATATAAAACTGAAGGAAAATATTTAAAGTGTGGAATGGAAATCTTACCAATATAGAATTCTGTACCTGGCACAATTATCTTTCAAAGTAAAGAGGAAATAAAGTTTTTTTTCTGGTCAGACAATCACTCAGGAAATTTGAGGCCAGTAGACCTGCCTTGCAAGAAATGTTAAAAGAGATTCTTTAGAGAAAAGGAAAAAAGGTACAGTTCAGAAAACTCTTATCTACATAAAAATAGAAGGATAAATGAAGGATAAGTCAGGAAAGGATAAGTGAAGGTAAAATAAGACAATTTGAGTTTTTATTCTTAGTTGATCTAATAAACAAGTTCATTCAAAATAATAGCAACTGTGTAGGAAATTAAGTATGCATATATATTGGTGCATATGTATGTATTTATGTGTGCTTATGTTTAAGTGAAATGAAGAATAACAATGACATCAAGAATGAGAATAAGGGATTAGGATTATTTTTATTATTCTATGATACTCAAACTATTCAAAGCTATAAGTATATACTGCAAGCTCTAGGGCAACCACTAAATGAACACACGCACACACACACACCTGATATGCTAAGAAAGGGGAGAAAATTGAATCATATAAAATGCTCAATTATATCCACAAAAGACAGAAAATGAGTGGAAGATACAAGCAGGAAAAAAAGAATATGAGCAATAAGTAGAAGATAGTAACAAATATGGTAGGTATGAATCCCACTGTACCACTCATCACTTTACTTTTATTATAATTATTAATGCATATTACTTGCACAAATCAATGGGCTTCACTTTGACATTTCCATACATGTATGTACTGTGCTTTAATCACACCCACTCTGTCTTCTTTCCTTTCTCTTCACTCTTTCTCTTTTCTCTCTTTCTCCTCCCTGAGGTCTTCCTCCCTCTTAGCTACTTTCTCATTGTTGGGGCAAAATACCTGGCACCCACTAGCTAAAGGAGGAAATGTTTATTTTAGCTCACAGTTTGTAGAGCTTCAGTTCAGGTGGCTGGTTCTAAGGCAGGGCGGCCTGGCAGGGGGCACAGCCGTGGAAACAGTCTGTGGCTGGGCAGGTGGGAGGCAGGGCACCTTCCTTCCTCTTTCCCCTTTTTATTCCGTCCAGACTGCACACCTATTGGCAGTGCCGCTCACACCCAGGGTGGGTCTTCCCTCTTCAATAAGTCCATCATCCACACTCAGAACTGTGCTAAAACAGTCAGTGGACTGATCCAGTACCGCACACCCATGATCCAGCCACCTCCTAAAAGGCCAACCTATGAGTGCAGGAGGCTTTGGGTGGATATCTAGATATCAGCCGTAACAGCTCTTCTACTTTCAGCACCCCCCTCTTTTAGATTCCACATATGAGAAAAAAATGTGGTGACTTTAAATGTCAGTGGTTTAAATATGCCTATCAAAAGACTAAGACTGTCAGAGTGGACCAGAAACCAAGACCCAACCATATGTTGCATACAATGTGCTCTGTAAGTCTTTACATTTATTTTCAAGTATATTTATATATTTACATATTTTTAAATATAAAAAGACTCACAGATTAAAAGTAAATGGATTACAAATAAATAGAAGAAAGATATACCATTTCATTAAAGGGGAAATAGCTATAGTACTTTCAGACTTCAGAGCAGCCAAAACAGTTATCAGGGACAAAGAGGGTCATCACAATGATAAAAGGACAATCCTCCAAGAAGACACAATTCTTAATGCATATGCAAGTAATGGCAGGGCATCAAAGTACATGAGGCAAAAGTGAATGTAACTGCAAGGAGAAATAGATGAATCCACTGTTATAGTTGGAAATTTCAACACTTCTACCAGAAAATATAGATGTAGTAAGACCAAAACATTAGTAACTTTCAGCATCTGTGCAGTCAGTACAACAGATACCCACAGACTAATTCAAGAACAACAGAATACACATTCTTTTCAAGCTGTCATAGAACAGTTACCATATATAGCACATTCTGAGCCATGAAAGCCACCTTAACATATTTGAAAGAACAGAGATCATATGATTTCATAATCGGGCAAGAGAAGCTGTCATTCATTCTCAATATTTGCTTAGGCGTTTCTTCCACCAAATAGCCTATTTTGTTGCTGAGACATTATTCTTTTCACAAAGTACTAGGACAGGAAGGAACACAATTTAGATGCCATTTTTTGCCACTTTACAAGGATCACTTTTTCTCCAATTTGCAATGACACCATTCTCATTTCTGTTTTGAGTCCTCATCAGAATACTCTTGCCAACCATGCACATTTCTGCAAATATTCTGACCATAATCACTCGGATAGTCTCTAAGAAGGCTGAAGCTTTCTCTGTAGCGCTCATCTTCTGAGCACTTACCAGCATCATGCTTAGCACTGTTTGCAGCTAGGTAGGTTTTTCTCACAGGCACCTCCAAATTCTTTCATTACCTAAGTACCCAATTCCAAAGCTCCCCCATAGTTTTAGGTATTTGTATGATAGCTGTACTCCTCAGCACCGATTTCTATCTTTGTCCATTACAGCTTCTCTACCAGTGAACTGTATTATACAATTTATAAACAATAGACATGTTTTGCTCGTAGTTCTGGAGGCTGGAAAGTCCAAGATCAAGACACCAAAGGCCCATTATACATGGATGGCACGTTCTATGTGTCCTCACACGGTGGAAGGGGCAAACAGGATTCCTCAAGCTTCTTTTATAATTTCACTAATCCCATTCATGAAGGCAGAGCCCTCATGCACTAATTCTCTTTCAAAGGCCCCACTTTTAAATAACACTTTTTTTTTTTTTGAGACAGGGTCTTGCTGTGCAGTTCAGGCTGGCCTCAAACTCACAGCAATCCTCCTGCCTCAGCCTCACAAGTGCTGGGATTACAGGCATGTGCCATCACACCCAGGCTTTAATACCATCTAATTGGAGATTTGGTTTCTGTGCAGGAATTTACGGAAGGGAACACAACATTTAGACCATGATGTTCCCCCAAGGGTAAGAAATGCACCACTGTGGTGAGTGTTGATCATGAGGGAAACTACACATCTGCAGGCAGAGGCCATAGGAGAAATCCCTGGACCTTCTGCTTAATATTGTCATGAACCAGAAACTAATCTAAAAAAAGTGTATTAAAAAAGGCTTATACGATATACTGTACTTAGAAACTGCCTTTTCCTTAAACTAAGAAATTAACTTGTATTTAATTCTATAATTGAAATAAATAATTCCAGAAGATAAAAATAAATCCTTTCAAGATATGGTACTTTACAGCAGAATTAGAGTGTGAAGGAAGAGCCTATTTTTTTCCCTCGGAGCGGATCCCACCCTTTCCTTCTTTCCTCCTTCTCCCTGCTTTCTCAGGCTGTGCTCCCCCTGGTCCTTCTCCTCCCTCACCCTCCTGGGGAGATCTAACGTGATGGGGGGGGAAGGCTTGGGCCTTGGCCCTCGCGCCCTTTAGGAGAAAGCATCTGATGTCAAAGGGTACCCAAGGGTGGTAACCATCTGCCCTTGTGCTGTAGCACTGCAACTGTGACTTCTCTGGGCCTCGTTTACTCATCTGAGCAATCAGATACTGGGTTCAATTCTCACTTACCCTGCTGGTCTTCTGTGTTAGCTTTGCCAAGGGCATGGCTACAATCCTCCCTCCGTCCCCCTCTGAGCTGCTCACCCAGCTTGTCTGCCTGGAGAAGGCAGAAGGCGCATTCCATGCATTGAGAACTTTTACAGGAGCAGGTGCTCACACACGCTTTTCTCAAGGAACTTTAGTTGAGTGAAGGAAAGAAAAGACAAACAGCCAAGGGACTGAGTTTCATGAGGAGCCATCCTCTAGTCAAGAAACTTGTTAGGCAAAGAGATTTAATTTTCCTCCGTAGAAACAACTGTGAGGGTGGCAGTAAGAAGCTGGAGGCCAAGGTTCGCAAACCCCGCCCAGCTCTCCAGGAGCCTCCTGTAAGCTGTGGGTCTGCGCACCACTTCACCTCTGGAGCCTCATTTTCCTCAGTTGTGAAACAAGAGCACACTTCGTGTAACTGACGTGGGGGAGGAGCCAGGGGCTAGGTCCAGGACGCGCTCCACGAATGGTTACAGTTGTCGGGGAGCCCCATTCATTCGCTCATAATTAACGACGCCTCATCACTGGCGGGGACTCTGCTGGACACTGTGCCAGGGTGACCTTCAGGGGCCCAGCTCTCGTCTTCAAGAGAGCACATTTTGGATGATCTCCATGCTAACCCTACAGACAAGGTCCCTCCCATCGGTTCTCCTAACAACCCAGGAGCTAGCCGAACTGCAAGATGAACTCGGCTCAGAGAAGGCCCGGTGTCCACTCAGGGTCACGGAGGCACCGGAGAGTCCCTGAGCTCCTGCTGCCCTCTGTCCAGGATGGAGGCTGCGTGGACGCCTCTTCTCTGCGAGTACTTGGGGGCGGGAGGGCGGAGCGCCCCGGGAGCGCGTCCGGAGCCGGGCGGGGAGCTCGGTTGGGAGCCGGGCGGGAGCTGGGCATGCTCCGCGGCGCACTCGGCGGATTTAGCCTCTCGGTCCTAATTGCGGCGAGCGAGGCCCGAGCACCCGCGCAGGGCGGATGTGCCTGGTCGCCGCCCGGTCCAATTGCTCCCACTTACCCGGGCCTCGCCGGCCCAGTGGGGAGCGTAGCCGGCTGCGCCGCCGGAGACGCCGGAGCCCGCAGCCACCTGAGGTGGCGGCGGCGGGATCGATGACGCCCGCCCCGATCGATCTACCGCGCGCCTGGCGTAGGATCGATGCGTCGGTCCCTAGGCTCTGGGCTTGGGGACCCCGGCCTCCGCCGGCGGCTCAACGTGGTGGACCCTCAGATGGCGGTGGGGGCCAGGACATCTCCTTCTGTGTCTCAGAGAACCTTCTGCAACCCTCCAGGCCTCTCTCAGGCTCCCTTGCGTGAAGTCCGCCTGGAGACGCTTCTGAGCTGCCTCTCCCGTCTCCAGGCCGCCCTGCTGTACGCCTGGGGCAGAGGTGCTACTCCTGCCACCGGGTAATTGCTTACCAGAGGGTGGGAAGCGTCGCTCAGCCCTGCAGACAGAACCAGTATAATGTCAGTAGAGTGAAACTCAGGCTCCCTAATTACCCCTCAGTTCACTATTAGTGTTTTCGTTTGAATGCTTGTGGAATGAATCTTTGTCAGGGAGAATCGCAGCACCATGTCTGCAGGCGGCCAGAGAAATTCAAAGGTGAGGAGAGAGCTTTTCTGTTTAGGTTCCAAACATCTCTGACAGATCACCCTGCTGAGGGCAATTCTCTCTTTCCTTTTTATAAGCTCATAAAATAGTAAGGACTTCAAAAACACAGAGCAGGCTCTGGGCGTGGTGGCACAGGCCTGTAATCTCAGTACTCAGGAGGCTGAGGCAGGCGAATTGCTGGGAGTTTGAGGCCAGCCTGGGCTACAAAGTGAATTTAAGGCCAACCTGAACTGCATATTGAAACCCTGTCTCAAAAAACCAAACCAAAACCCAAACCCCAAACTCCACACATTCATTGATTAGCAAAGAAATGCAGAATAGGTACAAGAATAGCTACTTGGGCTCCCACCTGAGGTGACCACTGCCGATCACTGTCCTAAACCTCCTGTCTGCTCTTATCAGAGAAGAGAAAGGTCTGTTACCAGGAAGAGTTTCTACCAGCTCTTAGTTCATGCTGTTCAAGTCGCCACCCCAAACGTGGCCCCGCCTAAAACACTTGTGGAAGCTCCTTCTCCTGTTGTTGGCCTTGGCTCGGCTTTAGGTGCTGCCTGTGTAAGATCCAGCTGTTTCATCTCTGCACACCCCTCAGTTTGCCTCTGCTCACCCTGCAGGGTCCTTTGCTGCATGCAGCCCAGATCCCTTGGCTGCTTTCTAACTGTGCCCTGGGTTACTTCCTACTTTGTGGGCAAAAATATTAGTTAACAACATTAGTGGTTAAAACAACAGTTGCTTAGAGCTTCAAGAGTGCACCACCTTCTCCCTCATCCCTCTTTGTTCCCCATTTTTAGTGCCTGCTGGGGCTTTTACCATTTGTGTGTGCAAGTGAAGAGCAAGAAAACCATGAGGTCTGTGCCTTACTTTTATCAAGTGGCCCCCAAATTAGACTTTTTATACAACCTAATACTAAGATTACCCATGCATCAGCCCTGCTGTCCGTTCACTGAATAACTGTGTGATTACAGAGAGTCTCCTCTTTTGCAAGACACTTTGCTGTCAACTGCTGGAAAACTATCATGAAAACCAGACACATCTAAAGCATCTCTGAGAACAGTGCCCTGATTTACAGTGCCGTGATTTACAGAGGGCTGATTTACAGTCCCAGAGACCCCGTGCAGCACTGAGAACCACCATTTCTCCCTCAAGGGCAGGTATGTGTTTGGTTTACAGAGTGCACCACATATAGCACTCCACGAGTTACTGTTTCAGGTCAATCGTGTACTTATTTTGTGGTCAGCTCTATTACTTTGTATTAGTTTCTTCATGTGAAATCACTTCTTGGAAGTGTGCATCAAGAATAGCTCACTATTTTTGTGACCATCTTTTGGCATTTATTTATATTTCTGTACCCAAATGCTCAAAAAATGAACATCACTTGGCTTCTGACTCTGCAGGGTCCCTG
Source organism: Dinomys branickii (assembly GCA_004027595.1). Classification (NCBI taxonomy): domain Eukaryota; kingdom Metazoa; phylum Chordata; class Mammalia; order Rodentia; family Dinomyidae; genus Dinomys; species Dinomys branickii. Next base: position 27,572 of record PVLD010015851.1, read on the forward strand.
GAAGTCATGCCTTAGTTTTGGAGAGCCCAGCATCCATTCCCTCCAGTATTTTCTTTGGAGAAACATTTTCTTCCAACTCTCAGCCTGGAGAATGTGGTGCGGGTGGGCCTGCTGGAGCTGGCCAGTCAGAATATCCGATTTTCCTTACAGTACCCAAGTACTCAGATTTTCTCAGCGAGCTCAGTGATTTTGAACCTTTGTTTTATGCTGCTGTGAAAAGAGGAGTTTTCTGCGGAGGTTGTTCAGGAGTTGGGTGGGAGGCAGCATTTTGCCACAGTGAAGTAAAAGCCAGCCTGAGAATGGCATTGGCATGGAGGACCAGAGATGGAGAGGAAGCATTGTCAGTCATGTGCGCTGCACTATGATTTAGCGTCCCAGTGTCTCTGGCTGGAGGATTGTCCTTCCATCCCCAAAGGCATGGCCAACAGGGATGTTAGAGGGTCAAAGTCCGATAGTCTCATTCTTCCCAAGGGGAAGTCAAGCTCCAGAGACTAGGGAACTTAGAGCCAGAGCCAACCCAAGACCCCAGAGCGCCCTGTTGTCCTGTCCACAGGAAGTGTAGCCTGAGGACCACAGTGGAGAAAAAGGAACACAGTAAAGGCCAATGGGTAACAAGACACAATTGAAACTTGTCACAGTTTTTCAAGCCGCTCCTGTGTTCATACAGATACCTGGGTAGTATAATATGCTGAAGGTCAATTGTGTGCTGTGTCATACACTGTGCACTGTGGGTTCAAGCCATGCTCAGGTGCTGGAGCTCACGGGCTGCCCAAAGTGGTTGTGCAGATTGCTGACTCCCAGCCCTGGGAAGCCACCCACACTCTGGCATGGCGTGGTGCTCTGGGGGCTGAGTTTGCAGTCACTTCTGGACCTGGAACCTGGCCCCACATCTGGGGATGCAGAAGGGAGGCAGTGCCTGTGCCCTGTTGAGATGTGCTCTGTCACACCAGCATCTGTCGCTGCAGTCCACTTGCAGGGACAGCCCTTCATGAAGTCAAGTTCTCTGATTTAAAAACCCTCGAGAGTTGTGCCATGGGCGTATGAGGAGAGCTCTGTCATGTCCTGCTTAATGCCAAGCTTTCTTAGTAATTTCCAGTGATTGGGAAGAGGGAGATGGTGCGTGGGGAAGCTGGAGGGGAACTGATGGAAGGGAAATGCTGCGGCCAATTAGCTGAAATGTTACAGTCAGTGCATCCCCAGCTTGATGGGCTCATTAGGCCGCCCAGCTCCCTGACAGTTTTTGGTTGTAGTTAAGAGCAGGCGTGGACCCTCTGCTTTGCATATGTGGCCAGTCTTGTGCTTCTGAGTGTGCTGTGCCCCGCTCCCTGCTGCACCCCCCACCCCAGGGTCTGTGGCTTAGGCTGACTCCTCTACCCTCAAATCTTCCCCAAATACTAGATGACTTCTCTGCATGCACAGATTATATTTTCCCTCTGAAAGTTTAATCTGAATGTTCAATGTTCAATTGCCGAAGGCTGTGAACTAATTTCTCTTGTCATTGCCACTTGGTGAAAATGTCATCATTAGTGAAGCGGGAGATGCTAAGGAAGGGAGAGTAGGGGAGAGGAGGGTGGGCAGGGGCCTCTCAAACCCTTCCTGACTTCTAAATGCCATGGCAATTAGAGACCCGGTGCTCTGCCAGGGGAGTGGTCCAGGCGGGGGAGCCCAGTGTGTATAGCACCGAGGAGGTGCCCACGGGGGGCCGTCGGCTTTGCTGTACAGCTGGAGTGGAGTGGAGTTCACATCAGTCTGAATTCCTTGGGAATAGGCAGTTAGAGTCCTGTGTGACCTCTGTAAGGAGAGACATTCCTCAGCAATGGCTCTGCTTCTGTGGAATCACAGTTCACTCTGTGACCTGGCTTATGTAAAGGTCCTTGAAAGAACGACTCTGTGGCTGGGCTGGGGAGACTCTGCAAAGTGCCTGCTGCTTGCTACTGGTCAGCGAGGACTCAGCTGGTTGCCAGAACATTTTCCAGTTAAGTCCCACCCTTGGCAATGCTTCCTATCACCTGATGTCTGGTCATGGTTGTGCCTTTTCTATTTCCTTTGAATTAGTTCTCCATCCCTGCCTTGTATGTATAGGATTTTCATATATTTAAAATGTATTTTTAAAAAAAATTATGAGACTCTTTAGGGCTGAGGATGTAACTCAGTGGCATAGTGTCTGTCTGGCAAGTGCGAGGTCCTGAGTTTGATTCCCAGTACTGAAAAAAGAGACATACTTTAATAAAATAAATAGCACTGGAAACATAAGTGATAGAATTAGCTTATCTACTTCCATCCTTGACACGCACACACAGAGATCAGGTTTGTGCTAAGTCTCATATGTCAAACGGGGACAAATACTGAGAGCCAATAGCATTGCTAGGGAATGTGGGGGACATGTGCACAACCATTCTTCCCATTCAGTGCGCACAAATCATTTTGTTTTTCAGTTAACCTAGACCTGCCACATGGTGGGCAAGTATTCTGCCACTGAGCTACATCCTCAACCCACAGACAGCCCAGGTAGAGGGACATCCTGGTTCCCATTTTTCAGACGAGGCTCAGAAATGGTAAGGGATTTGCCTTAGCACTTGCAGTCTAGTACATGACTGAATTAGGATTCAGATGTGAGAAGAATGTGGGAAGTTCTAGATCCTGTTTATACCAAGTTTCCTATTAGCAGCTATAATCAGAGATGCTTGGAACGTGGACTGTAATGGGTAATTTTTTCCTTTTCTGAGTCTCAGTTTTCCCATCTGCGTAGTGAGTGTAATGTTCTGGACCCTGACTCATCTTTTGTTGTTTTTTATTAGTTCGTGTTTATAATGCATAATGAATACCCTCAGTGTGGGGGGTTGGTAGGTACATGTCCCATTTCCATCCTTTTTACTTTCTCTTCCCTTCCTCTTTCTTCTTCCTCCCTCCCTAGATCCTCTGCCCACCTGAAAAATGTCTACTTTTTTTTCTTGTTTCTATCTTTTATTTTGCTCTTTAAATTGTTTATACTTTGGGTTTCTCAGATAAGAGAAACCATGTGCTGATTAATCTCCTATGTCTGATTTATTTTGCTTAGCATTATGGTCTCAAGGTGCATTCATTTTCCTTCAGATGATTCAGATTTCCCTTTTTATGGCTGAGTAGTACTCCGTGGTGTATATACACGACATTGTCTTTATTCATCTGTCTGTCAAAGCACATATGGGCCATTTCCAAGATTTAGCTATTGTAGATCATGCTTCTGTGAACATTTCATTGCTTATTGTGAGGATAAAATTAAATAGTACTAGGGAAGTGGTAACAGAGCCCTCTGAGGGAGTATTAGGTAATCACTGAGCCATGTGGACTCTTCCTGATATTCCAGGCCTATGAGGAATCATAACCATGACCTGCAGCACAAACTTGGACTGGGATCTGGAAACCAAGTCAAAGGCTAAGAACAGGGCTGTGAGTTTTGGAAAGTTTCTGCTCGAGAATCTGGATCCTCTCATCTCTGCAAAATTTGGTGACTTTGCTTTCAAAACATGACTCAGTTTTCTACTACTATTTCTGGAGAGGAATTTCCACATGTCAGAGCAGCCCTGAGGGCTGTCATGGAGGGGGTGTACAACTTTTGGTGTCTGGCAAAGCAGTGCCAGTGTAGCCTGGCAAGATGCCAGTGCTGCACTTTTAGCAATTGCTGTGTCCTTTGCTGATACTGCCATCTTCCAAAGTGTCTGGACAGGTCCCTGACAAATGAGGACCAGGAAAGTCCCACGCCTGGTGTTTACCCAGAGCCCTGAGAACCCATCATCCCATGAGGAATTCAGCGCTCAGCATTGGTCATCTGGTTCAGGAACCCAGGGGCTGGCATGCCTTCCTCCACGTCTACTCACCGTCTTTGCTTCCAGCTCACTCACTCCAAATATTCTCCAAAAACAAGGCAATGAAAGCAAAGTGAAACAGCCACACATCCAAGGTCCCCCGTCTTGTCAGTGTCCTTTGTCTGACAGATCAGCCTCTCAAGGTCCTGTGCACACTAGGGCTAAGCCTGGGTCACCCTCCCAGAGTTCTTGGTCACCAGAGAACTCTGGTAGAGCACTTTCTGGGGAGAGAGGTGTTGGCTTGTTGCTAGGAGGCAATCTCTGCCTTCCAGGTGCTGCCCATGTGGAGGCCTCCTGGAAAGTCAAGAGTGAGGGTTCACTCCACTCACCCTAAAGGTGGGTAGCCTGGATAGGATACAAGTGACAGAAAGGTCATTGCTTGTTACTTATAGCTTGGTGCTTTCTGCCTTCTGCCTGCCATGAACTGTTTTTGCTCTGCAGTGCATCTCTGCCATGCTGCCCTGTCTTGGAGCCAGACAACTACAAAATGAAACCTCTATAAACTGTGAGCTAAATAAACCTTTCCTCCTTCAACTTCAGGTATTTTATCTCAATGAGAAAAGTACCAATAAAAAAAGTACCTAAGATAGTATCTTCTTTCTTTAACGTCCATTTTGCAAAAGACTTTTTCATACCTCATCAAACTCTCAGCAATCTTGTGACTAGCTGGGGAAGGGATTTATTCCCACTTTAGTTGACTGCAGCTCAGAAAGGCCATTGCTTTCACAAGGTGGTCTCCCCTCCCCATATATTTGTCTGGTTCTACATTCAATCAGTACCTGTCTTTGAGAAAGAGGGCTCCACTTGGTATTTTGGAGGTGCTAAGTGGGGGACTGGGAGCTCCATGAGGACAAGGGTAGTCCAGGAAGGCTTCTTGAAGGAGATGAGTCCTCACTGAGGCCCTGGATAAAAGGGAGAATCTGGCCAGGCAGAGAGTAAGTGACTTCTCAAGGTTGCTCCCAGCCCAAGGTCTCTCCGATTTGGCAGGATCCAGATGCCATCCTCACCCCTCTCTCCACTTCTCTCACCAGGGACCACAGGCTCAAAATTAAAAAGTTGTCATTTGCTGGAAGAAGGCAGCTTTGGGCCCTAGGGCTGGGCCAGTGAGGACCACACTTGACGGTGCCTGTTCACAACCTGCCTGGGCTGAGGGGGTGGAAGAGTCGTTGCCATCTGGCTGCTGAGCCACACCAGTGGGGGAGGGCACAGCACTCGGCTGGGGTCCCTGCCACCGGGGCTTGGGCTGGAAGTTGTACCTGGGTCCTGACCCTACCTCCTACTCTACCTGCCCCTTCTCCTCAGCTGCTCTCTGACCCACCTCTCAGCCCAGACCTGGGAAGAGTCAGTGAGTCTGAGGAAGGGAGGAGGAAAATGAAAATGAAAGCATGCATTTTCAGTGACACGAGGGAAATTTCCATGGGTTTTGCTTGTCCTTTGTGGGACCATGGGTTCCGGAGTGTCTATTTGCGGCAAGCACAGTAGACACGGTAGGGGTGTGGGGGTGTCAGAAACTGTCATTTCCTGTGTAGAAAACTGGTGCTTGAGTTCACGTGTTTCATGCTTGCTGCTTATATCCCACAACTAGAGAAAGGGCTGGGTTTCTGAATAGGAAGCAGAGCAAGAGCTGCAAGCAGAGTCAGAGGCACAGATTTCAGTGAGTGCCTGAGGTGGGCGAGGTGAGGTGTGTGGGGAGCTGATGAGTAACTCTTATCCAAAGGGGGTTACTGCCCCCTCAGTGACAGTCACTTGTTCTCACAGAGAACATGCCCAGTGTTGTCACAGATGATTTTCCAAGAGAAGCCGGAGACTGGAGTTTTAAACAGGCACATTTCTTAATTCTTTGACAACTAATTCAAGTAAGTATTTTAAAAACGTCGTGAGGGAACATATACATACGCCTGTCACAGAGATGCATGCATCAGATCTGGGTAGTAAATCATGGAGTGACTGTCTCTGCAGCAGACAAATTCTGGAGAATGGAGACAGGAGAAAGGTAATTCCAGGTGCGAGGCTGATCTCCACCCTAAAGGGCAGAGAACAAGAAAGTGGACAGAAAAGAACAGCTGGTTTGTTGTACTGGAGAAGATATGGGGTTTTGCTAAAAGAGACATTTTATAGCCATTGTTCTGTATGAACCATATTTGAAATGGAGGAAGGGGATTCTGATCCAGACTGGTTTGGGGTTATGTATCAGATCACTTTAAATCTACCTTAGTGAAAGAAATAGAAGCTGACATTCCTTTGGGAATTCTCCAAGTGACTGCAGTCTGAGGTTTTGTTGTTTGGTTTTTATTTTTGATGTAAATTCTTACACACCTGGATTGCACGGAACCACAGTTTATACTTGAGCTATAAACGTCTTGCTTTAGACTGGATTTCTTGGAGTAATTTCTGTGATTCACTACAATGTGCGTGATGGGATGAAGCGGACCCTTGCTGAGCACCGAGTCACTCCTCCTCTACTTAGCTGGTGCAAATGATGCTGCCCGGTTTCCCACCATTCCCAGCAGGGATGTGGAATGAGAGGAAAGAAGCTTCATCTCAGTCTCACATCTCACATGCCTGTCATGGTACCAGCTTTCTGTGCTCAATGTGATTTGAGTAAAACTGGTTGGATTTTTTTTTTTTTTTTTGAGACAGGGTCTCACTATGTAGTGCAGGCTGGCCTTGAACTCACTGTGTAGCCCAAGTTGGCTTTGAAATTGTGACAATTCTCCTGTCTCTGCCACCCAATGCTGGGATCACAGGTGTGTGCTAACATGCCCAGCTTAGGTGGATTTTTTTTTTATATGACATGAGTCATTCCTCAACAAAAGCCAAATATTTCATCTAGTACCTAAATAAAGAATGATCTGTTCTAAAACTGGAGGAAAACAGGACTACAGGACTACTGAACTTGGTTGAGAAGTTTCCATGCCTTTGTATTCTTCTGAGGGTCTCTCTGGGGTAATTTTGACCCTGCATGTGTTTTGTCTTGGGTGGTGACTTTACAATCTACCCCTCACATGATGTGTAGTAGGATGGCTGTAAAATCATGCGGCAAGTACTACAACTATTGGGAAAAGTAGTGATTGTTTACAGAGGGTCAAGGGAGGCTTTACAGAGGAAGTCAAATTTTGCTAGTGAGTAAGTAGAAGTTTGCTGGACTTCGAGGCATGAAAATGATAATGTGGGCGTTAAATCAACCTAAGTTTGGTGTAAAGCTGCCTCCATACCTTGAATCTCTACAGAGTAAACTGCAACTAAATTTAAGATGTAAACACACTGTAATTTAAGAGTATATTCTTGTAAGAAACAACTGAGTCTCTGCCAATCACAGCAGCCAAGCTCTAGCCAATCATAGGTTGGTAACTGATCACACCACAGCACATAAGAAAATGCCAAGACCAAACCAATCAAGGATTTCTAGACATCCTTTCCTTTTCTTGTCTCTAAATGCTGCCTGCCCACATTGCTGGGTAGAGCTCTCTGACCTCTCCTGATTCTGAATGCTGCCTGATTCGTGAATCAATCTTTGCTAAATAAACTCTGCTAAATTTAATTTGTCTGAAGGTCCCCCCGACCCTATGAAGGGGAGCGACAGCTTAGGCAGAAGGAACATTGTGCACAGGACATGACATGAAACTTTTTAACCTATTTGGGAGAAAGCATGCCATTTGCCATGGTTGGCAGTGGTAATTAGGGTAAACAACATAGGCTGTCGCCAGATTCTTCAGTTCTGTGTGCTGTGCCAAGAAATTTGGAGTTTTATTCCTTAAATCTTATTTTGAAGTGACAGGCATAATATGATGTTCCTAACTGACCTTTAGGATTCAGTTCAGGAAAGTGGGAACGTGGACAGGATGACACATTTTCATTTAAAAGTTTTTCGTACCATATATTAATTGTACACTTCAGTGGGCATGGGTGTGATATTTCCGTGTGTGCATATAGCATGCACCAATCAAACCCAACCTCCCTTTCCCTATCTTCCCTCACACACTTCCCAATCTCCTGCAATCACCAGGCTACTTTCAGCTTAGTCTTTTTCTGGCAAGTTTCTGTTTTGTGTTTAGAATTTTCACTTTAATTGCCAAGTAAATATTTTATCTATTTATGCTGTACAACATGATTTCTTTCGCTTGTTTTTACTGGTTATACAGATTAATGGTTTTTATTTTGGCAGACTTGTATGTGCACATGACACATTTGCTCATTTCCCCCATCTCCATTGCTCTCCTTAGAGTTTTGGGGGGATTTCAATGTGTATAATGTATTTTGCTTTAGGTTGAAATTGTTTTTTTGTAAAGCTTGCACACATGAGACAAAATGTGAGGCACCAGACAAGTTGGAAGGATCTGTCCACCTCCAAGATCCTGAGCTTGTTTTCTCAGTCTTGTGTTTTGCAAGAAGCCTAGAATTGAATGGATTTGCCTTTCCAATCACTAATCCAAAGAGTTTTCTTGTCTGCATGCTCCTAGTGTTTTCTGTATGACCCACTTACATAATATCTACCCATCATACATCTACTTCATTTATTTGTTTATTCATGCATTCAGCATATATTTATTCAGCACTTTCTCAATGATGCACAAATGTTAGAATTTGTGAATATAAAAGGTAAGCAAAGATGACAAGAACCCTGTTTTCATGAAGCTTAAGGTACATGGGGGAAAGAAATCTTAGGGATAATGACACAGGGACAAATGTAATCTGTGCCTGTAAGGAAACTTCTAAGCATGAGAGTGTGCAATGACTCGGTCCCTTCAGAAAGGTAGGGACCAAAGATGACATCTTTGAGAAGCACTTTTTTTCAACTGAGAATAAAAGAAAAACAGCAGGGAGGAGTAGGAAGTAGTGAGGGTGCTTCATGCAGAGGGAACAGTGTTGGCCAACATGCTGGCTTGGGAAGGGTTTGTAGTGTTGCAAGTGACCGAACAGAAGGGCAGCCTGGCTGAAGCATGATGGAAGACGAGGGAGAAGGTGGAGATGGGGGACAAGAGGCAGGCTGTGAAGGGCTCATAGATCCTTGTCTGGATTGTGGGGCTTATCTTCGGGCAATGAGAAGTCACTGCATTTACAAAGATTACTCTGGTTGCATTGAGACTGGAGGGGACGGGCAAGGCAACACAGGGCCTTAGGAGGGCAGTATGAAGGTCCCCACTGAAGTGAACACAGCTTGATGATATCCGGTCATAGAGATAGAAGTGGGCAGATTTGAGAAATATATGTTTGGTTTTCTTTAGCAGAGGAGGGAGAGGGTGTCATTAAGAAGAACGCTGGCTTCTGTGTATACATCGCATCCCACCAACAGTTCCAACCTCAGCGGCTCTCCTCTCTGTGGAAGAGTGGACTTTGTAGATTATGGGTACTTAATAAATGTTCTTAAAAAGACCAGCACTTTACTGAGATATAATTTCAGTGCCTACAACTTATTCTTTTCAAGTGTACAATTCAACTGTTTCTCCTACTGTATATCCAGAGAGTTGTAAACCCTCATCACCGCCAAGTTTAGAACATTTTTGTCACCCCCACAAGTAATCCCACACTCACTCCTCATTTCCTTCCTGCTCACCACAGCCAAGGCAACCGCTGATGTATTTTCTGTCTTTGGATTTGCCTCATGGAAACATTTCATACAAACAGAATCATGGGATACACAGCTTTTTGTAGCTGGCTTCTTTCACTTCGCATCATTTCAAGGTTCATCCATGTTGTTAGATATATCAACACTGAATTTTTTTTATTGCCAAATAACTTCTCATTGTATGCATGAGCACCATTTTATTTACCTAATTAACAGATGAAGAATACTTGAGTTGTTTGGCTATTAAAAATGTTTATTTGAACATTTATATACAACTTTTTGTGTGAGTCTTTCTTTCTTTCTTTCTTTCTTTCTTTCTTTCTTTCTTTCTTTCTTTCTTTCTTTCTTTCTTTCCTTCCTTCCTTCCTTCCTTCCTTCCTTCCTTCCTTCCTTCCTTCCTTCCTTCCTTCCTTTCTTCCTTCCTTCCTTCCTTCCTTCCTTCCTTCTTCCTCCCTCCCTCCCTCCCTCCCTAGCAGGGTCTTGCTATGTAGCGCAGGCTGGCCCCGAACTCAGCATCACAGAGAGCTGGTACATGGATATAATGCACCGTAATTCTTTTTCCTTCCCCTTCTCCCTCCTCCCCAGCCTCGTGTTTTTATTTCTCTTGAGTAGGAATGGAATTGCTGGGTCTTATGGTAACTATATTTACTCTTTTTTTTTTTTTTTTTTGGCGGTACTGGGGATCGAACTGAGGGCCCTGCACTTGCTAGGCAAGCGCTTATTCCACTGAGCTATATCCCCAGCCCCTATATTTACTCTTTGGAGGAACTGCCAGAATATTTTTCAAGGCAGCTGTACAATTTTATATTTCTACCAGTAGAACATGGGGATGTACTGTACTCCTCCACTTCGTCATTTAACACTTATGCTTCTGTAGTAGTTTTGATTATAGCCATAATATTTGGCAGGAAGTGGTATCTCATGGAGGTTCAGATTTGCATTTCCCTGATGGCTCATTCTGTTGAACATTGTTTCATTTATTTATTGGTCACCTGTATTTTTATTTGGGGAAATGGCTATTCAGATTCTTGGCCATTTGACTTTTTGATTCTTAAATTATACTAACACCTCCCTGTCTCCCTCCCTCCCTCCCTTACTTCCTCTTTTCTTCCTTCCCTCCCCGCTTCCTACACTGTCCTGTTCTTTCCTTAATCTTTATGGTGCTGATGACTGAACCCAGAGCCTTGTAAACACTAAACACACATTCTATCACTGCACTGTACTTCTGGCCCTAGTAGTCTTATCCCCCCATATCTTTATATAGTCTACACTATATGCATGGCGCTGTCTTCTGCATTCTGTTGTCTCCCAATTTCTAGTGTTGTCCAGCAATTGACTGACTGTGGTGTAGTACTGGGGAGTGAGTGTGCTGTAGTACTGGTGAGTGAGCGTGCTGCGGCACTGGTGAGTGAGCATGGTGCAGTACTGGTGAGTGAGCGTGCTGTAGTACTGGTGAGTGAGTGTGGTGTAGTACTGGGGATTCAACCCAGGGCACACTGAGCTACATCCCCAGCTCCTTTTTTTTTTTTTTTTTTCATTTTGAGACAGAGTTCTGCCTCATTGCTCATGCTGGCCTTGAACCTGTGATCCTCTTGTCTTGGCCTCCTAAGTAGGTAGGCTTATAGGTATGTGCCACCATGCCCTCCAAAATGAAGAAAGTTTTAATTTTGATCAAAACCAATTTATCTATCTTTTTCTTATTACTTATGCTTTTGTTCTCATGTTTAAAAAATGACTGGATAATCCAATGTCACTAAGATTTACATCTATGCTTTCTTTTTTTAATGCTTTCTTTTAAGGGCTTTATGTATTTAGCTTTTGTATTTAGTTTTCATGATCTTTTTGAGGTAATTTTTGTATGTGGCATGATGAAAATTTATTCTTTTGTGTGTGATAGCCAGTGATCCCAGTGCCATTTGTTTATCAAGTCTATTCTTTTCTTCAGTGAATAGTTTTGATGTATTTGTCAAAACAATTTTCAATAGATGTGGGTGTATTTCTGGAGTCTTGGTTTTATCTCTCTTTATGTATGTATTAGGCAACTCCCCTGTTGACTGTGTTGTTGGGTAATTCCTTTAGAAATGGCTTGCCAATTAAATGTATTCCAGGTCCTTTTTGCCTTGATCTAAAACTGAATGAGGGAAGCCAAAAATGATGCCAAAAATTTCTTTGAAAATTGAGGGGTGAAGGGGTAAGGGAGAAGCTGGCTCTGGAGAGCAAACTTGTACTGAACGGAAGAGGCAAAGAGAAAAAGAGCAAAAATAAAAATATACCTTGGTCTAGAACACAGAGTGCGCTACTCTGAAGAGTCTCTGCAGATTCTCCATGGCATCCCCCTCTCTCTTATGCCATGCATATCTTGTGGGCATCCAGGAGAAATTTTACACACAGGGACCTGAGCCATGCAACTGCCTAGAGCTTAGGGTCCCACTATACCTCTTTCCAGCCAGACTAAGCCGCGCCCTGCCTCTCAGCTCAGCGAGACCAAGTACCTGACCCTGGGAACTAAAGGAGGGGAGGGGCATTTGGCTCATGGTCTTGGAGGTTTCAGGCCATGGTCAGCTGGCTCCAAGACAGAAACTTCATGGCAGAGGACTTTGGAGAGGAGATTCCTAAGCTCAGGGCTGCAGAGAGTATTCGACTGAGTCAGAGAAGGAGGAGCCAGGGGAGGGATACAGTTCCCAAAGTCACTCCCACCCCACTGCCCACTATTTCCAACTAGGCCCGACCTCCTAATAGCTTATCCAGCTATGATCCCGTCTGCGGGTACCCCGCATGAAACTTTAATCCAGTCTAATTGACAGGATTAACTAGCACAGTACGAATCCATGACAAAGAGTGTGGGCTAGAACTGCACTGTACTCATTACTGTACCTTTTCGGTAAGTTTTAAAATTTGGAAACGTGAGTCTCACAAATTTATTCTTTTCTTTTTACAAGATTATTTTGGTTCCTTGAGACTTCTTGCAATTCCAAATGAATTTGAGGATCAACTTTTCTACTTCTACAAAAAAAGGCCCTTGGAATTGTAATAGAGATTATGTGGACTCTCTGGATCCCTTGGGGGTGATATTAGCATCTTAACAATATTGTCTTCTGACCCATAAGCATAGAATGCTTTTTTCATCTATTTATGTCTTTAATTTTTCCCAACATTTTGTTGCTTTTAGAGTATATGTTTTAGATTTCTTTTGTTAAATTTATATCAAAGAACTCTGCTTTTAGTGATACTACAAGTGAAATAATTTTCTTAATTTCATGTTTAGATTGTCCATTGCAAATATAGATGAGAAGTATAATTGATTTTTACATATCAGTCTTGTATCCTGCAGCCCCAATGAACTCCTTGTTAATTCTAGTATTCTCCATGGATTTGTTAGGATTTTCTACATGCAAAATCATGTCATCTAGATACTTTTATTTCTTCCTTTCTAATTTGGATGCATTTTGGTGTGTTTCCTTGCCTATTTTCCCTGGCTATTGTAACCTTTAAGCTCATGTTGAGTAGAAATGGCAATAGCAGACATCTCTGTCTTGCTCTTGGTGGTACTCATGGGGAAAATTATTTTGAAGACAAGTTTCCTAAAAACATGGTCACTGTAAAGCAAATAAACAAACTCTATTCTGGAAGGTTTTTCTACTCTGAGACTTCTCCATTATGGTGCCTCAGTATTCTGTGAGGATGGGGAATGCTTTCTCTTAAAATAAAGAAAACCGAGGCATAGCTGAGACTCCCCTTCAAGGAAGGGCTTGCCCAGCTCTGGGAGTATAATCTGTAGATGTCTCCTAGCTACCAGCCCCTTTAGCAATTATCCTAGCCACAGATAGCTGCCTTGCCTGAGGTCACATCTATTCCTGGGTGGCCCACATATCCAGTGACTAATTTGATGTGAGAATGAAAAGGCATGATTATACTGGACAAAATCAGGGCAACTTGGAAGGGTTGTTTCAGCTCCAGAGCTCCCTCTGGCCTTGGCCAAGGCTGCTGTTGGTTCTTCAGTGCATCTGGAAGTCTCCTCTTCCCATTCTTGCTTTCTTCCCCCTGATTCTACTAGTGTTGATCCCAAGGGCACCTTGTAAACATCCTAAAAGCCAAACTCCCTGCCCGACGCTGCCTATTTGGGAATCCCACTCTTGGTACCTCTTCCTGCTTGTCTCTGTATTGATGGGACCCAAAACTCATTATACCTATCGAAAAATGTAATAATGTCTTTTGAGAGTGGTTACTTTTTTCCATGTGTGGACCCTGGGTCATTTCTCCTTTGGGAACTAGTGATAACATTTTGTACATTTCCAGACTGACTATATATTTTATATTTTGCTGTGATGATTTCCCCATCAGCTGTTTAAATCTGGGAATGAGATTTCCCAGGAAGCTGACGAGGGAGTTTGTATTGCAGGATGGTAGATCATAGACTATGTGGGGATCTGATGCTAATTTTGTCTTGACCAACATCTAAAAAATTGATTCTGGGTGCAGAAGGCCACGAAATAATCAAATGAAAACATCAGGACCCAACCCTTAGAATTTGTAAATATTATCCTAAAAGGAAAAGGGATTTGGCAAACGGGACTAAGTTAGGGTTTTGCCCTGGGGAGACTGTCCTGGAATATCCAGATGGATCCTAAATTTATCATAAGCATCACGAGAGTATGGCCAAAGAAGGATTAATATGCAAACAGAAGAGAAGGCAACATGACTATGAAGGGACAAACTGGAGTGATGTGGCCACAAGTCAAGGAATGCCTGCAGCCGCCTGGAGGTGTAATAGATTTTTTTCCTAGAGTCTGCCAGTATCTCAGTATTGGCTTAGTGAAACTGATTTTGGTCTTCTGGGTTCCAGGATAGTGAGAGAAGTACACTTTGGGTTAAGACACTGGGTTTGCAGTAATCTGTTATAGTAGTCTTGGGAGACTAATCCACTGGGTCTTCCCTGTATGTTTGGTTCTCTATTCTTCTGACCAATATTGAGAGCAGGGAAAATAACATAAGCAACTTGTCCAAATGCTTTACTCAGGAGAGAGAGCTCCACCAATTCCTGGCCTTTTGTCCTTGTAGGGAATTGTGCTAAGGCACAGAAAATAGAGACTTTTAAGTCCTTGCTTTATTAGTACAGGTGGAAGCCCAACCCATATGGAAAGCCCTGGGGCTTGCAGAATATAAGCTCCTTTTGAACTCTTTTACACCTGATTTAAATGTTTCTCCTTAGGAAGAGGAGTGCCTTTGCCAAGATGAGATACTAGATTATGTCTTGCATTGTTCCTGATTCCTCCCTTTATTTGCATGTAATTTGTCTCATTGTTATATCATTATTATTAACTGTGCCCCTGTTTCCTGGGAAACTGAGTGGTGTCAGAATGGCTTAGATTTACATAATCTTAACCTTATTAGTCAAATTCATCTATTGGCCCCTTGAGTCCCCTTCTTTGGGCCACACAAATGCAAACATTGGGAATTTTCTTGTTTTCTGTCTATTTTATCCACAAGTTTTAGTGACCTGCACACTTCTCTCAATTTACTAATTTCACTCATCTTATTTCTATTAGCTTGACATCTTCCTCCACTCTGATACGATGGATTTCCTGTGGATCAATAGTGTCAACTCAGTACTTTTCTTCAAAGACAGTGAAGGTTTGCTTAACAAATTCATGCATGATACAAAGCTGTAAGACAGAGCTTTCCAATTCAAACAGGAAGTGAGAGAATCAGAATTTATGAAGGTTTATCATATTTGGTAAAGATAGATCTGAACCAACATATTGAAACAAAACAGAAATATTAAGTATCACACATTCGGTTATAATCAAGTGTATCATGACAGGGTTGGGGAGGCTTTTTGTTTTCCAAATTAGAGCCATTTATATGACAAGACATGGAGGATGTAGTTGGGCACAGGCTCAGCATGAGCCAACTCTGTGTGTGTTGCCTGCTAAAGAGCTTGCACAGTCATGGGTTGCATTAGCAGGGATATAGTGACTAAACAGTGGGAGGCCATGTGTTCTGGACAGGCCAGATTGCATATGGAATTGAGGATGATAAAAGACTTGTGTTTAAACTTCTGTTCATGGTGCGTGGCTCAGGGCAGTACTGGGAAGAGGGCTAAGCAGATCTTAGCTCACATGAAGAAGTGAAGTCAGGGCTGTCAAACCCAAGTTCTTTGAGCTCTCCAGAGAGTTTACCTTGTACAGAGAGAGGATGAACATCTGTCAGAAGGGCCCTGGAAAGATTTGTCACACTTGGCAAGAAACTGGACCAGATGAGCTCTTTCTACTGCCACAGTCATGGTTTTTTTTTTTTTTTTTTTGTCTTTTTGAGACAGGGTGTCGCTATGCAGCTCAGGCTGGCCTTGAGCTCACTTTGTAGCCCAGGCTGGCCTTAAACTCACCAAGAGCCTCCTGCCTCAGCCTCCTGAGTGCTGGGATTACAGGCGTGCACCACCATGCCGGGCTCAGTCATGGGTCTCTGAAGTCTATGCAGGCCTCACAGGAATCATGTGAGACAGGCAGGGTGGTGACATGATTTCTGTTGCAAAGATGTGAGTGGGAGTGACTTATCTAAGAGTTGCAGAGGGCAGCCTGAGACAGAAACAAAACTCAGGCTTCCTGACTAGGAGCTCAGGGCTGTTTCCCTGAGACTAGGGCTTGCCCTGGATGAATCTTCTGGGAACCTGGTTTGTCATTTGTATGTATTGTGAAAGTCTTGGCCAAGATCCAGAACATCTTCTGGGTTGGGCCGAATTTGGTTGACTCAAGGTGAGTTGGTGGGGCAAGGAGCAAGAGGTAGATTTGAGAAATAGTAAAGATTTATTGCCTGGCTGATTCCAGGTATCTTCTTAGTGACTCAAAGGATTGAAGACTTGATTGCCCAAATGTGGGATACTGGTTCCTGGTGGGCTCTCGGGCGGTGGCTGGTCCCTGGTTTGGCAGTCCTTGGTATCACTGCCTTAGTGTCCCTTCAGTTTTTCTTGCAGAAATGGGTGTTCATGAACAAAGCCCTTGTGACAGTGACATCCCTAAGCCAGAGCCAGCCGTCTGGCAGTTAACCTTCCTGTGCACTGACGCAGGAAGCAGTGGAGACAGCTCCTGCCCCACCACATATAGAAGTGGCGGTGGCCCATCCAAGAGCTCCTCAGCTCCCTTTCCCTCCCTTGCCCCTGTTTTCTTTTTTCTTTCTGAGCAAATATTTCACATTTGACTTCTAGCCCAGGCAGAACACATCCACCTCTTCTGCAAGACGACTAAGGGTTGTCACTAGGCTGCAAATGAACAGCTTTGATTGCTCAGGAAAAGATATTACAATTTTATCTCCTTGTACTGTTCAATAAAACATTAGTATCTCAGCATTTTTATTTAACAATAGGCAACCTTAGGCCAGTAATTATGCAACAATTATAATCATAAAAACTGTCCCCTGCTGCTCACCTAGAAACACGAATATATTAAACCAAGACTAACCATCTAAAAGGCAGGCAGCAAAGCCCCTTCATTTTTAATGTCCGTGCAGTGCACCATGGGAAGCTAATAATTCACCCTCTAATTAGTATCCCTTCTGCTGCTGTTGGCGCAAGGACAGATAAAGAGGGAGCGGCTTAGTTACAAACTCGCCTTGGTAATCTTTAAACGTCGGGATGCACTGCGGGTTGGCTGAGCTGAGCGGGGCAAAACAGGTTGGGCAATTAGAGGTGGGCAGAGGCTCACCTTGTCCCCACCGGGAGTTTTGGCCCTGACAAGCTCCAGGCGAGCACCCTACCAGCCCCTCCCGAAGCCCCTCTTTCAAGCCTTGCCACATTTCTTTTCAATTATCCTTCATTAAACCTGGCCAGAATAGGGCTGGGGATATAGCTCAGTGGAATAAGCGCCTGCCTAGCAAGCGCAGGGTCCTGAGTTCGATCCCCAGTACCGCAAAAAAAAAAAAAAAAAAACCGAGAAAGATAAACCTGGCCAGAAGGATGGAGTGGCAGTGGTGGTTGAGGGGTAGAACCTGAAGAAGTAATTGTCCCTGTGGGAGCTGCCATGCCTCAGAGGTCCCCAGGCAGGAGCTGTCCATGGTAGCAGCTGCCCCAGCTGACCAGCACGAGGGCCAGTGGGCAGTGATAGAAGGACTCAGAGGACAGTGTTCTGCCCCAGACAGGATGACATGGGTATCTGACCAGGTACATGCAGAGCTGGGTGATTCCCTTAACTGCCACCAATCACTGTGCTCGGCCCAGAGGGTCTTGCTCCGACCCTTAGGAGGGCTTGTAAGACCATGTAGGACTTCTGAAAGGCCAGCATCCACCCTGACTAACCTTATCATTGGACAGATGAGAAGGCCCCAACCCCCATCAGGAAACAGTTACCAGAGGTCACACACAGGTTGTCAAGGGCCCACGTGCTGAGGGGAGGGAGGGAGCAGAGGAGACTGTGGCGAGCGGGAGCTCGCACCCTCTGTTCCGAGGCAGCTCTATGCTAAATGGCAAAACAGCAGGGATCTAGCATGGTTAGATCTGATTTGTAACAGAAAGTAAAAACCTAAGATTTTGAGGTAAAATCCGCAGTAAAAGTTTTAGTGACTCAGAATTACATAATTAGGTAAGATTGTAGAATTAAAATATATACCATCGATGTTTGTGAGCTGGACATAGCCCAAGTGCTTCCACAGTGCTAAGTCTGGCCAGACTCTGGCACAGCCCGACGATATGGCTTCCTCTGTGCCGAGTTTTGGATCCAGTGTGATCACAGCTGGCCTTCCTTGTACCTTGCCCGTGTGGCCAGCAAGTCAGCCCTCTCACTGGACAGTGGAAACCAGGTTGGGAAGGAGTCAGGGAACAGCTGGGTGCAATTAGGCAGCCAGTATTAAACCCAGGTTTAAAAAGATGGGGCATTTTTCTCTCTGTCACCAGCTCATTAGCTTCCCACTTTGACAGCTGAAGCATTCCCCAGGCTGGCCGGAGCCAGATTTTTTTCCTCCAGAGCCATCAGAGAGCACCTAAGATTTGGTAATGAGATTCTCTGTGACCTGAGAGGAGAGGGCAGCATAAGGCTGAGTCATGAACTCCCGGGACAACTGGACTGGCTCTCAGAGCCGCTCCTCCATCCAGAGAACTGGTCTGGCCAGAGGAGAAGCTTGGTGGAGCCTGGAGGTCGCACTTACTTCGCTTAGAAGGGGGAAAAGCCCCCAAGACTGAGCTGCAGCAGTGATTACCGCCAGGGTCTTTTGCTGTGAGCCTTTGCCAGACACTGCTCAGGCTGTTGCTCCAACTGCTACCTGCAGGCGCATCTGTCATCATCAGGGTGGGAAAATCCCAGGGCAGGCCAGGAGGAAGCTCTGGAAGTCAGGTCAAGGTTGAAGAGAATGCCAAAGGCCCTTTCTTGCACCCCAGGGGATCCGAGAGTTGGCATATCTTTAATGCATTTACCTCAGCTGCAAGGGAACCACGGATATTCTTTTCCTGGAGACTCCCTAGCAGGAGAACACCTTTCATTTGACCTTTGTGTTTTTCTCAAGTAGCTGAAATGAAAATAGCTGAGCTCTCCCCCGGCTTGGGGAGGAGCCTGTGCTCTGCAGTCCAGCGGGCAGCAGGGGTGGCTACTGCAGTAATTGGGTGTTAAGAGGGCCACCTGGGCTCTCCGTGGCTGTCTTTTGGTTGGAAAAGCAGAGTGTTCTATTTTTGGGGGAGCAGATGTTTTGTGTGTGTGTGTGTGTGTGCGTGTGTTTGCTTTTTAAGCATTACATTTTAAAAATTTACAGTAAGTTTTAATTTAGGAAGACAATTGCTACTGGTAACAAGGAAAGTATCTGTGGCACAGTTGAGTTCTTATTTCCGATGTCTGCTAACCCAGGGAATAGAGGGGAACTAAGATCTATTTACTGTCTTATTAGGGTTTTATTTTCCTCATTTAGCGCATGACATAGGTATCATTAACCCGATTTTCAGATGAAGACACTGAGGCTTAGAAAGGTGGGACTTGACTTTGGTCACACAGCTGGTAAGAGGATGGAGTCAAATGTCACAGATATGTAGAGAACAATAACCCACGCCCTCCTGCCATCCTGGGCTTCCTCTCCTTTTTTTTTTTTTTTTTATTTTAGAAA